>ML781489.1:1914570-1999105 GCA_009831015.1 Picea engelmannii
TATTTAAGTATTTTTATTTTTAAAAATTAATAAATTTTAAATAAGATAGAAATGAGAAACAATATTAAAAAAATTATTACATTTTGTAATATCATTTATTTTCAAGTTATAATGAATTTAATTATTATCTATGTGAATTGTAAAGTGAATTTGTGTGACATGATGTAATGTCCCCACCTTATCCAAGCTGGGCCACGCTACACAAATCTCAACTTTTGGTGCCCTAATACTAAACTATAAAACTTACTACTAAGTAACGCTACTCCAAATTTTAGTGCGTAGATTCTACTCTATAACTTTGGTTTGCGCAAAAATACTTGAAGTAATGCACACGACCCAAGCTAGGTGCACCACACAACTTTCTTCTTTGGACACAAATTATAACAATGAAAGTAACACAATACACTTGTGCACACAAGTATGTTGAGCATACAAACATACTGTGCACACTATTGTGCGTGCAACCACTTTGGCATCACATACAAATTTTTTTCATCCTAGACATGCAGATTGTTTTCCTGTGCATACAACGATCCTAGTCTCTTGTGTGTACGGTCATTCTAGCCTCACCTAAGAGTCCCATGACTATTTTTATAAGGTTAACTTAATAGGAATAACTAAGAATAATAATCATACACAACATGTGCGTCTACAATACTGAATATCAACACCACACCTACGTGTGCAATCAACATTATACAAAATAACAACAAATACTTATATGCAATATCATACAAGAAATAAACCATAACACACATAAATAAATAGCACGCAGTAAATTGGACTAGCACATAAAGAACACTTATCTTTTATGAAAAGCCACCAACTGCATGTAGAACTTGGACATTCCTCCCAACCATAGACTCTATTGCTCATAAGATTTCAACAAAAGGTCACCCCCGAGCTGGGGCGTAAACTCCACTAGGGAAAAAGGACTCCTAATGCTAGGCTAAAGTCTAATAACAATATAATTACTTAGTCCAAGGTGCCTATTGATGTAACATACCCGTCCACCCAGGTCGGGTCATGTCACCGAAAAACTTTCATGCTCTGATACCATATTGTAACATCCCCAACATCCAACTGGGTTATGCCACATAAAAAATTTCGAACTGTATACAAATTAAACATATACACATAGAAAATCTTGCGGAACTTTATATATATATATAACTTAAAACAGACAAATACATTCTGTTAATGCACAGATTCATTCGGAAATAATAGTAAACATATGCATGTAGCATAGACAAGCAATACCCATAAATATAAAGACAGGTATAATCCACACATAGGAAAAAAAACCATAAAAATAAACAAACAAATAATAATTTTGCATGTAAGTTAACACACAATTGACACTTATCTTGGTAAGAATATCACCAACTATGTGCAGACCTTTCGTGAACCTCCCAACCTTCGACCATGTTGCTCATCACTCTCAGCAGTGGGTCACCCCCGAGCTGGGACTAAACTCCACCCGAGTAAACGGATTCTTAACTAGGCTGATGTATCTCAGACAATAGGAAAGACTCTGACACAGGTGCCAACTCAAACTAACAACCTATAGTCCCTCATTCCCCACATACCTGTCCCACCCCTGGAAGTGTGCCCCTTCTCTGCTCAACAGTCCTTTGGCTTCCCCACTTCCTTTCTGGGGCTTCAACAACAGGTCGAACAGGAAGTCTCAGAGCCATGTAGCTACAGTTTGGCACCTTCTGGAAATCAATTCCCAACAATTCTCTCACCTATAGAGAATTTCTCATGGGACTGACAACCTGCCTCTTCAGTATCCCACTAGCCTAACAACTCACTTCTTCATTCCAGCTCCCCAAGATAATCGGGTATAGATACAGGTACGGATATAGGTACAGTGACAAGAAGGTATAGATGACAGCTCAATGAGTGAGTGAATGATGGTGGAATGCATGAATGAATGAGAAAATGAACGAAGTCCAAACTATATGTATGCATGTTTCCAACCTAACACTTGTCATGTTGAGAGCTACTTTGGCCCACTTGTCCCCATCCTTAGAACTTTGGATAAAATAATTATCCATACTTCATACTTTAAGGAATATTAATATAATATTCCCCTATGGCTTAAGCTCCCTAGCTTAGCCATTTTCTTTAACTTTTAGCCCCCCCTTTCCCTAACTAGTGGAGTTTAGTCCCCCATACTCTTTTATCGTGGTCGGTCTACACACATCGATGTATTATATTAATGATAAGACATATACAAAAATAGTCTCACCGACCTTTAACATCTAGGTCCTCTAACCTATTCAATACATAAGCCTCCTATCTTATAATAACTGACTCACCAGCCTATAAAACACAACATATATACAAAGGCTCCTTGGCCTCAAAATCACGTGCACTTAAGTTTGTTGTGCACGGTATCCTAGAATGTGCACACTTCATCATTTTAGTGCACAATACATGTGCACACTATACCCTCGAAGGTGCATGCAACATTATATCAACAACTCACCAGCTTATAAACATTTTTACATTTACATTTACAATTTGGAGTTTATCCTAAGGGTATTACAATCCCCTCCGCTTATTTATGCACTGTCCTCAGTGCATTATATACCATGTACCATTCAAATTCTTTAAAAATATCCAAGCTTGAGCTATTGGAAGCTTGTTATCAATCTAGTGCTCTACTTTTCAGCACCAATTCTGGTATTCATACTGCAATTGGAAGTCAATTTCTTTATTCCATAGAGTTGCTTCCGAAAATAATTCAGCTCACTGTTCCATTTGACATACCCTTCTTATGGCAGCTACCATGCCATAAGAATCCTTGGGTTGCCTCCTCCTTCTTGCACTCACCCTTCCAAGCTCAAGCATCCCTTCACTGCTACACAGTCCTTCAATGATCCTTCTTGCCAAGGATTTCACACACAAGGAGAGCGCTAACCCATTACCACAACCCCACCAAGGTTCTACAATTATAGGGATTTAGTGTCCTAAAAAATAGTTGTTCTTTCCCAACATTTCAACTTTAATCAATATTATATCATCTGCATCACACAAATGCAGTTATCATGAGAGAACATTATAAAAAATTCATTTTAGAAATCAAATTAATTTCATAAGGAATTCAACTTTTTTCCAAAATATGAAATTCTATTTCATAATTTATTTATTTTCATCGTTGTTGCAATAATAGGATATAGTCTTGCTTCTCCCTTTCAACAAGCACCATGTTGAATACCATTTTTCCTACTATGATTCTATCTTGCATACAACCAACATATTGTTAGTATTTCGTGTACATCATATATTAAATGCAATATGTACAAAAACCTTATGCGATCTTAGAATTGCCTACAGATAGCAATCCAATCACACTACCAAACAATTTATTAGATAGAATGAATCATCATTCTATGCATATGCGTGTTCGTAATTAATAACAGTAAGTTCATTATTTCAATTTTCTGAACATAAAATTTTTTGTAGTCACTATTCATGTGACTACCTGACTTGCAACTTTCATATTGCAATGTCTAACAGTTCCTGAAATGTTCTCCTCTCCATGAGTTAGCAACATTTCTGTTGTTAGTATAATTATTTCCATTCAAAAACATATATACATGCACTCACAAAATGCATTTAGCAATTGCATTTAAGTATACAATTCTATCATGTATGAGTGCAACTCTGCCACTTACTAGACATGAGTGCAACTCTTAATGCATATCTATTCAATGCACCTTTGTATTGATTTTCATAATGATCTTTATCTAAGTCATGTATCTCATCATCCATAAATTGAAAATCTGGCCAATGTCTTGACACATTCTCCACACACTTCCCATTGTCTTCTCAATTACTTGGATGCCTTCCTTTTCGACTAGAACACTACACCAAGAATACAATTATGTGTTCTTCATTAATGTTAGCAAAAAGGTTGCAGTCCAAGTTTTATTTAAAGGTAGGAAGCTCATTGGGTATTTGTGTGGCATGTAACCTTTCTATATCCATACCTTGCCATATCCAACCATGTTCTGGTCTCATACATGACTATGTTTCCTAGCATCATTCCTATAAGAAGCTCTTATCTTTTATTTATTTGGTTATTACCTCATAACCAAATTAACATGACATGATGCTATGTTAGTGTGTGCATTCAAAAGCTAAAAAGATTTGATAACTATAACATACCTCTAGCCTGTGGTAACTTATTCCTATTAATCTACTTAAACAATACCATACTTCATATTATAAAAAATTGAATTTGGGGAAATTATTACTTGAATTTCCCTTTGGCAATTATGCAACATAATTTCAAAAGAGAAATACTTACCTGCATGGTTTCCATTAAACGAATATAATGCTACCTGACTAGTTGATGACAGTAGAAGCTCCCATGCCTCTTTATCAGTCTTATAATCAACATTCCAACTTTTTGTTGCTTCCTTCCATATGCAGCAACATTATCAGCAACACTTGAAAACATGCAAGCATTCTCACTTTATGGCTGTCCCAACAAGCCATAACATACTTGTTGCTAAAATAATTGCAGCAACATCTTTCTCCCTGTATCACTTTTCCTTGTTTATCCAAGAAGTCTTCCATTCTTACGTATTCATGAATCTTCATGTGTTCCTTACTATAACTACTATGAATGATTATTTCTAATCTGATCACTTTCTATCCAAATCACTCTTGGCTTCCTTTGCTTTTCCATCCAAATACTAAATTGATATTAACCTTCAGATTTTATTTAATTCCTGGATCCATCTATCCCAACTCAAACTTGGATGAATTATAATTCCAATCATGTTGTCTTATAGACTTTGGATCTTCAACATCCATTTACTTTTTGGAATGAACTACTTAAGCTCTTTCTTGACTGAATAATTTAGTATTTGAGTTTTCTTCCACTATTCTCTTCTCCTTGCCAACTAGCCTCAAACTTGGATTGCATAGCCAATCTCTAGCATACTGTAAGGATGCACATATGCCTCCTTCTCTAGCTGCATAAAATTAATTAAAATTGCATAATACTGCTTTTAATTTACCATCATAATTTCAAGTGATACTTCCACCCCTTGGAAATGTCACTCATGGCTCTATGCCACTTGGGATGGATTCTTCTCAAGCACCATCTCTTTTGCATTCAAAACCATGCATAAAACCATTTTCTTCTTCATGGTTCCTTACTGACTCTCTACAGAGATTCATTCCACTTTTAAGTTTTTCTTGGGTTTGACATCTCCATGCTATTGTGGACATATCTTCAATACCTTTGGAATGCATCAAAATTACTCTACTATTCTTGTTTTCCTTCCTGGAGTGTTGTCCTGCATTCCCATTAGCTTGATATCTACCTCATGATTTCTTCTTACATTATCCTAGGATATTCATGGACTTGCAACTGTATATTATGTTGATATTAATTTTCAACATTCCACTATTATTTGGGTCCCTCTAATCCAACTCCTACATGACCTAATTATATTTCCAGTCATGTTTTCTGAGTAACCTTGGATAGTTAACACCAACTTCCTTCTTAAGGTATTTGATTTATCCCTTCCTTATCTGATCATATCAACACTTGGATTTGCTTAATGACTATTAATTTCTCCTGTCTTGACCAATATGATTTCAACATGACTTGCATAATCCACTTCCATCATGCCATATTGATGCACCTATGCCTGAATCGACACTCCTTACTTACGTGCACCTTCATACCATGCTTCCACAATGCACTCTGATAACCATAAGGGGAGAATTACTCTATAATTGCATAGCTAATCCCTGGATATGATGCACTCTTTATCCATATATGCATTAAGCCTCTTTCTTTATCTACTTACTATCATTATGATAGTCAATTCCTTTTATAATAGATCTGACTCCAATGTATTGCTTAATCTATATATTGGTTTTTTTGGGAGTGAATGTACTTTAACTAATTCATTCACTACATGATCTATTCCTTTGCACAGATTACATTGAGTACTTGACTAACATGAGTGGACTTCCTGTAGTGGCTTCCCAAGACATTATGGCTGCACCTAGATTCATGCCTTAACATTTTGTAGTCTTGGCTTTTGATCATCTTATGAAAGATTTTTGTCATAACATTCTTTTCATGAGTACCTCTACTTATATTTAACTAAATTTCAACCTTCTCACCTCTTAATAACTAAAAAAATTTTAACTCTGCAAAAAATGTGCAGCCAACAAAATTTGTTATGCTAAATAATTTAACAAATTTATGAAATTATGTATAATTTTGTTCCAATAATGCATCATAATTCCTTCTTATGATCTCTTGTGAAAATTAACTACCCAAATTAATTTTTGGGGTGGATAATTAGACTCCTCTATCCAAGACCTTTCTAATGACTACTCCCTTGCTCAATTCTGAGTCTTGAGAAGAAAGTTATGCTCATTTGAAAATTGTCCATTAATTTCTTTGTTCACTCTTCAACTTGTTGCAGTTATGCACTGTACTTATGCATTTTTGCACCTACTCCATTGGATTTTTAGTAGGAGCTCATATGGGTTTCTTCATATACATATTTTGGACAGTCTGTCCAAATTTCATCTCTTTCTGGGTTTTGGGCTACTAGTTACAACCTGCTGAAGTTCTAGGCCAATTAGTGTTTTTGGTCTGGAATTCTACAAGTACCTTCTTTGCCATATTAAACTTTTTTAACATGCCCATAATTTCAATTCATCTCTAGGACTATTTTCTATGGTTCAATAGTTTTTCATAGACTTCTCTTATGCCTCAATCTAATTCCGGAGCAGAAAGTTATGGCCCTTCGAAGTTAGTTGGGTCTTAAACTTTACCCTACACTATTTGTCATGTAACTTCCTCATAAAACCTTTGTTTGATGAATGGTTTAAACCATTAGAAAGATCTCTTTGGGCTCTTTCATTTGAGCTACAGAGACAAAGTATACCTTGGTAATTTACACTCTGTTCTCTGGGTTTTTGAGTAGCTAAAAACGTTGTTTAGGCCCTTAAAAACACACTGCAAAAAGATGACCTTCAAACAGTATAAAATGTCACAGAAATTTCACTAATTTTTTGTTGTTGTACACTATCCAAATTAATTCGTGCGCACAAATTTGAAAATTTACACCAATATTTAGCCTTCGCAACAACACCATAAGGTAGTGTATGCTCCGTGCACTTATCACTTCTCTGTCGCACCAATAACTCGTGTGCACTACTTTTGTGTCGCACACCAATATTCACCGTGCACAATTTTGGTTCATTCACTAATACCTGTTGTGTGCAATTTTATTTTTGTGTCGTGCACTAATATTTCACATGAAATTCACTCTATGCTTTGCATCATTCCAAAGTTTAGTATGCCCCCATCGTGCACCAATACTCCACGCGAAGCATTAGCTAAATTGTCATGTGACAACATATACCAACATTGCGCGTGCACCAACAAAATTCCTCTGCGCTTTGCCAATAATGCACACACCAAGCGCACCATTATTATGCATGCACACACCACGCGCGCTAGTATTATGCATGCGCCACTCAATCCGCACCGCGCAATGCTAAATTTAGTGCGCACATCCACGCACCATTATTTTTCACGCATTACAACTCTGCATCGTGCAATGCTAAATTTAAGTGCTCACACCCACTCACCCATATTTTTTGTGCATTACCACTCTACACCACGCAACGCCAAATTTAAGTGCGTACACCCACGCACCAATATTTTCCGTGCATTACCACTCTACACCATGCAACGCCAAACTTAAGTGTGCACACACACGCGCCAATATTTTCCATGCATTACTACTCTGCATCGCGCAACGCCAAATTTAAGTGCGTAGACCCGCACAACATTATTTTTTGCGCATTAGCACTCTACACTGCACAACGCCAAACTTAAGTGCGCACACCAGCCGCCAATATTTTTTGCGCATTACCACTCTACACCGCGTAGCGCCAAATTTAAGTGCGCACACTCGCACAACATTATTTTTCGTGCATTACCACTCTGCATTGCACAGTGCCAAATTTTAGTGCGCGTAGCCATGCACCCTCATTTTTCACACATCACAAGCTTTTCACTGTGCATCATGAGTTTTTAGTGTGCACACTTGCACACATTCATTTTTATGCGCATCCATTCCTCGTGAATTCCGCTATAGAAATTGGGGATTTTGCCAAAAATTTTCCCAATTTTCACTAGAGACATTCTTCAACGTTGAAATTTGTTCAATTTCACCCCGATAACACCAATTCAACCTCTGCAACAACAAATAGCTGTTAGTTCGCATTCCTAGAACAAACTTTTCCCAAACTCAATTCACAAATTGAGAGTTGTAATCAACTAAGCTCGCTCCATCTGTCATGGCTTCTGTGTAACTTCAAATTCAACCAATTCCAGGTTTGAATTTGCTAGAACAAATATTAAATTAAGAATATCTCACCACTTGGCCAAATTTCTCAATTTTCCCATGAATTTAACAACAAAAATTGGGGCTTTTGCCCAATTCCACGCAATTGCTTCAAATTTTTACCATGGACGCTATGTAACTTGAATTTTGGCCATTTCAAAATCATTTCTCTGTGAAATTTCACTTCAAATCAACTTGCTCGACCCATCTAGGCTCAGTGTTGAAAACTGGAGCTTTGATACCATATTGTAACATACCCGACCACCCAGGTCGGCTCATGCCATCGAAAAGATTTCATGCTCTAATACCATATTGTAACATCCCCAACATCCAACTGGGCTACACCACTTAAAAAATTTTGAACTGTATACAAATTAAACATATACACACAAAAAATCTTGCAGAACTTTATATATATAACTTAAAATAGACAAATACATTTTGTAAATGCATAGATTCATTCGGAAATAACAATAAACATATACATGTAGCATAGACATGAAATACCCATAAATATAAAGACAGGTATAATCCACACACAGTAAAAATACCCATAAAAATAAACACATAAATAATATTGTTGCATGTAATTTAACACACAATTGACACTTATCTTGGTAAGAATATCACCAACTGTGTGCAGACCTTCCACAAACCTCCCAGCCTTAGACCACGTTGCTCATCACTCTCAGCAGTGGGTCACCCCCGACTTGGGACTAAACTCCACCCGGGGAAAGGGGTTCCTAACCAGGTTGATGTATCTCAGACAATAGGAAAGACTCTGACATAGGTGCCAACTCAAACTAATAGCCTACAGTCCCTCATTCCCCGCATGCCTATCCCACCCCAGGAAGTGTGCCCCTTCTTTGCTCAACAGTCCTTTGGCTGCCCCACTTCCTTTCTGGGGCTTCAACAACAGGTTGGACAAGAATTCTCAAAGCCCTATAGCTGCAGTTTGGCACCTTCCGAAAATCAATTCCCAGCAATTCTCTCACCTAGAGAGAATTGCTCACGGATTTGAGAATCTGCCTCTTCAGTATCCCACAGGCCTGACAACCCATTTCTTCATTCCATCTCCCCAAGCTAACTAGGTACATATACAGGTACAGGCACAATGACAGGAAGGTACGGAGGAGAACTCAATGAGTGAGTGAATGATGGTGGAATGCATGAATGAATGTGAAAATGAATGAAGTCCCAACTATATGTATCCGTGTTTCCAACTTGACACTTGTCATGTTAAGAGCTAGTTTGGCCCACTTATCACCATCCTTAGAACTTAGAATAAAATAATTATCCATACTTCATACTTTAAGGAATATTAATGTAATATTCCCTTTTGTCTTAAGCTCCCTAGCTTAGCCCTTTTCCTTAACTTTTAGCCCCCCCCCCTTCCCTAACTAGTAGAGTTTAGTCCCCCATACTGTTTTATCGTGGTGGATATACACGCAACGATGTATTATATTAATGATAAAACATATACAAAAGTAGGCTCACTGGCCTTTAGCATCTAGGATCTCCGGCCTATTCAATACATAAGCCTCCTAGCTTATAATAACTGACTCACCAACCTATAAAACAAAACATATACATAAAGGCTCCCTGGCCTCAAAATTGAGCGCACTTAAGTTTTTTGTGTACAGTATCCTAGAATGTGCACACTTCATCATTTTAGTGCGCAATACATGTGCGCACTATACCCTGGAAGGTGCATGCAAAATTATATCAACAACTCACTAGCTTATAAACATTTTTACATTTACATTTACAATTTGGCATTCAGCCTAGGGGTATTACAATCCCCTCCCCTTATTTATGCACTTTCCTTAGTGCATTATATACCATGTACCATTCAAATTCGTTAAAAATATCCAAGCTTGAGCTATTGGAAGCTTGTTATCCATTTGGTGCTCTACTTTCCAGCACCAATTCTGGTATTCATACTGCAGTTGGAAGTCAATTGCTCTATTCCATAGAGCTACTTCTGAAAATAATTCAACTCACTGTTCCACTTGACACACCCTTCTTATGGAAACTACCATGCCATAAGCATCCTTGGGTTGCCTCCTCCTTCTTTCACTCACCCTTCCAGGCTCATGCATCCCTTCACTGCTATGCAGTCCTTCAACGATCCTTCTTTCCAAGGATTTCACACACAAGGAGAGTGCTAACCCATTACCACAACCCCACCAAGGTTCTACAATTATAGGGATTTAGTGTCCTCAACAGTATTTTTTCTTTCCTAGCATTCCAACTTTAATCAATATTATCTCATCTGCATCACACACATGCATTTATCATGAGAGAACATTACAAAAATTCCATTTTAGAAATCAAATTAATTTCATAAGGAATTCGACTTTTTCTCAAAATATGAAATTCTATTTCATAATTTGTTTTTTCATCGTTGTTGCAATAATAGGATGTAGTCTTCCTTCTGTCTTTCAACAAGCACCATGTTGAATACCATTTTTCTTGCAATGATTCTATCTTGCATACAACTAACATATTGTCAATATTTCATGTACATCATATTTTAATTGGAATACGTACAAAAACCTTATGCAGTGATCTTAGAATTGCCCACACCTAGCAATCCAATCACAATTACCAAAAAAATTATTAGATAGAATGAATCATCATTCTATGCATATGCTTGTTCATGATTAATAACAATAAGTTCATTATTTCAATTTTCTGAACAAAAAAATTTCCATAGTCACTATTCTTGTGACTACCTGATTACAACTTTCATATTGCAATGTCTAACAGTTCCTGAAATGTTCTCATCTCCATGAGTTAGCAACATTTATGTCATTAGTATAATTATTTCCATTCAAAAACAAATATACATGCACTCAAAAAATGCATTCAACAATTGCATTTAAGTATACAATTCTATCATGTATGAGTGCAACTCTGCCACTTACTAGACATGAGTGCAACTCTCAATGCATATCTATTCAATGCACCTTTGTATTGATTTTCAGAATGATCTTTATCTAAGTCATGTATCTCACTATCCATAAATTGGAAATCTGGCCAATGTCTTGACACATTCTCCACACACTTTCCATTGTCTTCTAAATTACTTGGATGCCTTTCTTTTCGATCCGAACACTACACCAAGAATACAATTTTGTGGTGTTCATTAGTGTTAGCAAAAAAGTTGTAGTCCAAGTTTTATTTAAAGGTAGGAAGCTCATTGGGTATTTTTGTGGCACGCAACCTTTCTATATCCATACCTTGCCATATCCAACCATGTCCTGGTCTCATACATGACTAGCTTTCCTAGCATCATTCCTATAACAAGTTCTTATCTTTTATTTCTTTGGTTATTACCTCATAACCAAATTAACATGACATGTTGCTATGTTAGTGTGTGAATTCAAAAGATAAAAATATTTGATAACTATAACAGACCTCTAGCCTTTACCACACATAGTGGTAACTTATTCCTATTAATGCATTTAAACAATACCATACTGCATATTATAAAAATTCAATTTGGGGAAATTCTTACCTAAATTTCACTTTGGAAATTATGCAACATAAATTCAAAAGAGAAATACTTACCTGCATAACTGCCATTAAACGAGTTTAATGCTACCTGAATAGCCGATGACAGCTGAATCTCTCATGACTCTTTATTAGTCTTATAATCAACATTCCAACTTTTTGTTGCTTGCAGCAACATTATCAACAACACTTGCAAACATGCAAGCATTCTCAATTTATGGTTGTCCCAACAAGCCATAGCATACTTGCTTCTACAGTAATTGCAACAACATCTTTCTCCCTGTATCACTTTTCCTTGTTTATCCCAAAAGTCTTCCATTCTTCCGGATTCCTAAATCTTCATGTGCTCTTTACTGTAACCATTGTGCATGATTATTTCTAATCTGAGCACTTTCTAGCTAAATCACTCTTGGTTGCCTTTTCTTTTCCATCCAAATACTAAATTGATATCAACCTTCAGATTTTATTTAATTCCTAGATCCATCTATCCCAACTCATACTTGGATGAATTACAATTCCAATCATGTTATCTTATAGGCTTTGGATCTTCAACATCCATTTACTTTTCAGACTGAACTACTTCAGCTCTTTCTTGACTGAATACTTTAGTATTTGAGTTTTCTTCCACTCTTCTCTTCTCCTTGCCAACTAGCCTCAAACTTGGCTTGTATAGCCAATCCCTAGCATACTATAAGGATGCACATATGCCTCCTTCTCTAGCTGCATAGAATTAATTAAAAGTTCTTAATATTGTTTTTAATTTACCATCATAATTTCAAGTGATACTTCCACCCCCTAAAAATGTCACTCATGGCTCTATGCCACTTGGGATGGATTCTTCTCAGGCACCATCTCTTTTGCATTCAAAACCATGCATAGAACCAATTTCTTCTTCATGGTTCCTTACTGACTCTCTACAGAGATTCATTTCACTTTTAAGTCTTTCTTGGCTTTGACATCTCCATGCTATTGTGGACATATCTTCAATACCTTTGGAATGCATAAACAATCCTCTACTATTCTTGATTTCCTTTCTGGAGTGTTGTCTTGTATTCCCTTTAGCTTGATATCTACCTCATGATTTCTTCTTCCATTATCCTAGGATGTTCATGGACTTGGAACTACATATTATGTTGATATTAATTTTCAGCATTCCACTATTATTTGGATCCCTCTGATCCAACTCCTACATGACCCAATTATATTTACAGTCATGTTTTCTAAGTAACCTTGGATAGTTAACACTGACTTCCTTCTTGAGGTATTTTATTTATCCCGTTCTTATCTAATCATATCATCACTTGGATTTTCTTGATGATTATTACTTTCTCATGTCTTGATCAATCTGATTTCAACCTGACTTGCATAATCCACTTCCATCATGCCATATTGATGCACCTATGCCTGAACCAACACTCCTTACTTATGTGCACCTTCATACCATCCTTCCACTGTGCACTCTGATAACGATAAGGGAAGCATTACTCTATAATTACATAGCTAATCCCTGGATATGATGCACTCTTTATCCATATATGCATTAAGTCTCTTTCTTTATCTGATTACTATCATTTTGATAGTCAATTCCTTTTATAATAGATCTGACTCCAATGTATTGTTTAATTTGTATATTGGTTTCTTTGGGAGTGAATGTACTTTCACTAATTCATTCACTACATGATCTATTCCTTTTCCTAGATTCCATTGAGTACTTGACTAACATGACTAGACTTTATGTAGTGGCTTCCCATGACATTATGGCTGCACCCAGATTCATACCTTAACATTTTGTAGTCTTGGCTTTTGATCATCTTATGAAATATTTTTTTCATAACACTCTTTCCTCGAGTACTTATACTTATATTTAACTAAATTTCAACCTTATCACCTCTTAAGAACTAAAAATTTTTTAACTCTACAAAAAATGTGCTGCCAACAAAATTTGTTATGCTAAATAATTTAACAAATTTATGAAACTATGTACAATTATGTTCCAATAATGCATCATAATTCCTTCTTCTGATATCTTGTGAAAATTAACTTCCCAAATCAATTTTCTAGGTGGATAATTAGATTCCTCTATCCAAGACCTTTCTAATGACTACTCCCTTGCTCAATTCCGAGTCTTGAGCAGAAAGTTATGGTCATTTGAAAATTGTCCATTAATTTATTTGTTCACTCTTCAACTTGGTGCAATTCTGCGATGTACTTATGCATTTTTGCACCTACTCCATTGGATTTTTAGTAAGAGCTCAATTGGGTTTCTTCATATATATATATATATTCTGGGTAGTCTTTCCAAATTTCACCTCTTTCTGGGTTATGGTCTGCTAGTTACAACGTGCTGAAGTTCTAGGCCAATTAGTGTTTTTGGTATGGAATGTTAGAGGTACCTTCTTTTCCATCTTAAACATTTTTAACATGCCCATAATTTTAATTCAGCTCTAGGACTATTTTCTATGGTTCAATATCTTTCTATAGACTACTCATGTGCCTCAATCTGATTCCAGAGTAGAAATTTATAGCCTTTCGAATTTAGTTGGGTCTTAAAATTTACCATCCACTATTTGTCATGTAACTTCCTCATAAAAGCTCTATTTGATGAATGGTTTACACCATTAGAAATCTCTCTCTGGGATATTTCATTTGATTTGCAGATACAAAGTGAACATTGAGAAGTTACACTCTGTTATCGGGGTTTTTGAGTAGCTAAAAACGTTGTTAAGGCCCTCAAAAACGCGCTGCAAAAAGATGACCTTCAAACAATATAAAATGTCGCAGAAATTTCACTGGTTTTCTGCTATTGTACACCATCCAAATGACTTCGTGTGCACAAATTTGAAAATTTACACTAATATTTAGCCTTCGCATCAACACCATAAGGTAGCACATGATTCGCACACTTATCACTTCTTTGTCACGCCAATAACTGGTGCGCACTACTTTTGTGTCGCGCACCAATATCCACCGCACACAATTTTGGTTCATGCACTAATACCTGTTGCGTGCAATTTTTTTTGTTTTGTCATCCGCTAATATTCCTTGCGCATTTCAGTCTATGCATTACATCATGCCAAATTTTAGTACGCCCCCATCGCACACAAGTACTCCACGTGAAGCATTAACTAAATTGTCACGCGACAACATATACCCACATTACGCGTGCACCAAAAAAAATCCTCTGTGATCTTCCAATATTGTGCACACCACACGCACCATTATTATGTGTGTGCACACCATGCATGCCAGTATTATGCATGCGCCACTCAATCCACACAGCGCAATGCTAAATTTAGTGTACACATCTGCGCACCGTTATTTTTTGCACATTACCACTCTACACCGCGCAATGCCAAATTTAACTATGCACACCCATGCACCAATATTTTCCGCGCATTACCACTCTACGCCGCGTAGCGCCAAACTTAAGTGTGCACGCCCATGCACCAATATTTTCCATGCATTACCACTCTACACCGCGTAGCGCCAAATTTAAGTGTGCACACCCGCGCACCATTATTTTTCGCACATTACCACTCTGCACTACACAACGCCAAAGTTAAGTGCGCACATCGATGCGCTAATATTTTCCTCGCATTACCACTCTTCATCACGCAATGCCAAATTTAAGTGCGCAAACCCGCGCACCATTATTTTTCGCGCATTACCACTCTGGACTGTGCAGCACCAAATTTTAGTGCGTGTATCCATGCACCCTCATTTTCCACACATCACAAGCTTTTCACTGCGCATCATGCATTTTTAGTGTGCACACCTGCATACATTCATTTTTATGTGCATCAATTCCTCGTGAATTCCGCTGCAGAAATTGGGACTTTTACCAAACTCTTTCCCAATTTTCACTATAGACATTTTGAAACTATGAAATTTGTTCAATTTCACCCCGATAACACCAATTCAACCTATGCAACAACAAATAGTTGATGGTTGACATTCCTAGAACAAATTTTTCCCAAACACAATTCACAAATTGAGAATTTTAATCAACTAATCGCGCTTCATCTGCCATGACTTCCGTGTAACTTCAAATTTGACCAATTCCAGGTCTGAATTGGCTAGAACAGGTATTAAATTAAGAATATATCACCACTTGGCCAAATTTCTCAAATTTTAACAACAGAAATTGGGGCTTTTTCCCAATTCCACTGATCCAGGTGGATATTGGTGGCCACCCACCTTTCCCAGCTGGCTCAAAACAACTTTCTAGCAATTTTGATAATTTACTATTTTTAGTAGTTTTTCAGGTCCTGAACTTCCAGAGCCGTTTAGAGCCCTAAACGACATTTTTTGGGGTATGTTGCGGTTGCAAAATTTCAACATGAAATTTTGTGCAATTGTTGTAGTCTTTGAATAGATCTTTCCAATGGGCTATCATACACCTAAAACAGAGATTGCATACAAAAGTTACGACCCCAGAAATTTGATGAACTAACTTACCCAAACGGGGCCCACACGACTATTGGCACTTCATCTCCTAGGGTTAGGTTTTTGGGTTGAGGGTTTTTTAAACTCTTGTTTATTGTAAAAAGGCCTTGAGAGCCTCATTGTAATCATCTTCTTGTGAATGAGTGTAGTCGTCACATCTCTTCTCAGAGATAAGCTGCCACCATTCCCGTAAGCTTGTTTTCCGCTGCATTTTACAGTTTCAACTTATTTCCTTATTGAATAGAAAACCAATTTTACTGTATCTCTATTATTCTTTGTTAAGAATTTGGTAATAATCTGTAGTCATTTCGTTCTGCTCATAAAATCCGGATTAGTGGTATCAGACCGGTCTGCTCCTTGTCGTCTTAATGCATGTCCACAACGAGGTCGGAGTACAAAGATTTGGGTCTCGAGCTCATTTCTCTTGAGGACAAAATCTCTCGCACACCCAAGCGACCTCTCATGGAAGGAGAAAAGAAAGATGATGGGATAGGATATCCTTTCAAACTATTGATTGAGGAAGCTCTCATGCAACAGAGGAACGAGATGATGGATAATTTCACGCAAATCCTTCGGCGACTACCAACAGGCGACACATCTTCTTCGAGCGGAGGCACCGCCCCCTTCAAGGTACAAATAAACTTCGATATTCCTATATTTGAAGGTCAGATAGACGCAGATGTTGTAGACAAGTGGTTGAATCTACTAGAAGGGTATTTCTCTGTCCATAACTTTTTGAATAGAGAAAAGATTACTTTTGCGCTCCTCAAAGCTATTCCCCATGTCAAAGATTGGTGGGAAACTTTTTGTGAGCAAAAGAAAATAGAGGAACCTTCATTATTTACAGTCATGGCCACCTGGGAATCTTTCAAAGATGTTATTAAGAAACAATACTATCCTGTCGGAAGTTATGATGATTTGTATACCAAATGGACCACACTGCGGCAAGAAAGAGACCAAGCAGTGCCAGATTTCACAAATGTCTTCCATACCTTGCGCACCAAGTTGGGTATCAAAGATTCAGAGAGACATCTAGTGCTCAAGTATCATGGTGCTCTGCATAGATACATCTAGACTGAAATGGAATTTCTGGACATCTCATCCTTGGGCATAGCCTACCGATATGCCATCAAAATCGAGCAGAAGCTCAAACAAAAGACATGACAATTTGGGTTGGGGAACCCCTCACAACAAAATCCAGGAAAGGGCAGCCCCTACCCACAGAAAAAAGGATAGAGCAAAGATGCACAGTATCAGGAAAACCAGTCTAAGCCGCAAGCAAAGAAGGACACCAGAAAGACAAAGAAATATATCGGGAAGTGGTGCGACTTCCATAAGAGCCCTTGGCATAACACTGTTGATTGTTGCTCAAAGAAGACGCTGGCGGCTGAAGTGAAAGCCTCTGAATCAAATGTGGGTTCTGACTCCTAGTGAGAACCAGAAAGGGGTAGATGGATCATTGACGTGGAACCTAGTGCCACTGTTGCTACCACCAAGATCTAGCATGGTGAACCAAACGAACCAAAAGAAGGAGAGGGCCTCTTCCATTCCCAACTGTGGGTAAAATGCACCCCACTGCACTTCATTGTTGATAGTGGTAACCAGAAGAACCTCATCTCAGTAGAGGTCGTCAAGCGGCTGGCCCTGCTGACAATGCCGCACCCACAACCCTACACCATTGGATGGCTCTGCCAAGGAAGTGATCTCTGCATCAGCCAATAGTGTTGACTATTGTACGACATCAAGCCCTTCAAAGATGAGGTATTGTGTGATGTTGCTCCTCTCAAAGTTTGTGATGTTCTTTTGGGCCAACCTTATTTATGGAAATGTCATGCTGTATATGAGTCTAGGCCTCGTAGTGTTATTATTACTTTGAACAGGAAATTGTACAGGATACCCGAGGCTGTCCCACCTAGTGCTATTTCCTTGATCTCTACTAAGCAATGCAGGAAGGTCATCTCTCAGATGGGGAAGTTTGTCTTCTTCGTGATCTTCTCTTAGAATGAGAGAAAAATCACAGCCACATCTAGGGTCTCTACGATCGACCTCTCCACACAACAGAAGCAAGTAGATAAGGTCATGGAAGAATACTCGGATATCTTCTCCTCACCTACCAGGGTACCTCTGCACTACTAGGTCAAGCACCCCACTGATTTGACCCCCGACGCACCGCTGCCCAATGGGCCAATCTATCATCACTCTCTATTAGAGAATGAGGAGATCAAGCGACAGATCCAAGAATTTCTCCATAAGGGGCACATCCATCCTAGCTCATCACCTTGCGGGAGCCCAATCGTGCTGGTACAAAATAAAGATGGAACCTGACAACTTTGCATTGATTATCGGGCTCTGAATAAAATCACAGTCAGAAACCGGTACTCGATTCCCCAAATCGACGACCTCCTTGATCAACTCATGGGGGGAAAATACTTCAGTAAGATTGATCTGAAGTCTGGCTACCACTAGGTCCCGATAGAACAGACAGATGTATGGAAGACCGCCTTCAAGTCAAAGGAAGTCCTTTTTGAATGGTTGGTCATGCCCTTTGGTCTGACAAATTCTCCAGCCACTTTCATGAGGATGATGGATGATATCCTGCGACCATTCACCAATACTTTTGTAGTGGTGTATCTTGATGACATTCTCATTTACAACAAGACTTGGGCTAAACACTTGCAGCATATTCAGCAGGTTCTGCACACCCTGCGACAACACAAGCTATATGCCAACTTGGAAAAATGATCCTTCATCATGGACAGGGTCCATTACCTAGCCTACATCATTGATCAACATGGCATACATGTGGATCCAGCCAAGATCCAAGTCATCCATGACTGGCCAGCCCCAACCACACTCACGGAGCTTCGGAGCTTCTTGGGTGTTGCCAATTTCTACCGCAGGTTTTTGTTGGGATTCTCCCATATTGCATGGGCCCTCAGCCAAATAACCAGGGGTGGTGGTAAGGTGAAATTTGCATGGGGCCATCCCCAACAACAAGCGTTCGATGATTTGAAGCAGCGCTTGTGCTCAGCCCCAGTACTTTCACTACCAGACCTGCAACAGCCCTTTGAGATTGAGACTGATGCTTCAGACTATGTTGTGGGTACCGTTCTCATGCAGCACGACCACCCTGTGGCCTATCATAGTGCGACACTATCAGATGTTGTCCATAAGTACCCTACTTACGATAAAGAAATGTACTCCATTGTGCAAGCCTACCACCAGTGGAGACATTACATTCTTGGGAGGGAGACAGTCATCCACACTGATCATAAGCCACTGTAGTTCATGCAGACACAAGGAAAATTGCAGAATGACTGCCATCAAAAGTGGTCCACATACTTGCAGCAATTCCACCTCAACATCAAGTATAAAATAGGAAGCACCAACCGTGTCGCTGATTGCCTCAGTAGACCACCAGTTGTGGCACTCACCACAGTGCTAGAATCGTGTGGCCATGAGACCTCTGGATGGCCCCAACTCTATGATATAGACCTGGACTTCACCACCACCTACCAAATGTTGGGTGCAAAGGAAGTTGTCGATAATTTCCATCTTCAGGATGGGTTGTTATGTCATCTGGGCCATATATGTGTTCCCTCAAGTGAGTGAGCGAAGCTGATCTAGGAAACCCACTTCAGTTGGGTGGCAGGACACTTCGGCTCCGAAAAGACAGTGGCAATGCTACAAAAACATTTCTACTGGTCGAAACTTCGACAGGAGGTCAGCAAGTATATCAGGTCTTGCACAGCTTGCACTATTGCCAAACCAACCACTAAGAAATAGAGCCTGTACACCTCTCTTCCTACTCCTAACATACCATGGGAATCCATCTTAATGGACTACATGTCGGGCCTCCCGTCCACCAAGTGGGGAAATGATTGTGTTTTTGTGGTTGTTGATCGCTTTTCTAAGATGGCGATTCTAGTTTCTTGTAAGAATAGCATCATAGCATAAGCCACTGCCAAGATCTTCTTTGAACGAGTCTAGGTACATTTTGGAATCCCACAAACCATTGTCTTAGATCAGGACAGTCGATTTCTCAACACATTCTGGTCGAGCCTCTGGTCACTGCTGGACACCAAGCTCACCAAATCCACGGCTTTCCACCCCCAGACAGATGGCCAAACTAAGATCGTAAATCGAATGATCGTGCATATCCTGCACATGTATAATTCCAAGCACCTTTGCACATGGGATGAGAGTCTTACCTATGTCCAACATAGCTACAACCGATCCCTGCATAACTCAACCGACCATAGCCCCTTTCAGGTGGGGTTGGGATTCCAACCATTAGGTCCCATAGATGTTGCACTTCCCCTTGCGGTCACCTTGACCGACTCCTCTCCTACTCCAACTAAGGCTGACAAAGCCACCCGATTCATTGAGAGGATCCAGCACATCCGCCAACAAGTTCAGGATATCCTACAGAATTCTAATGACAAGTACAAGCAACGCCATGATCAACATCAGGTTCCACATAAGTTTTAGGTGGGTGACAAAGTTTGGTTGCACTTGCAGAAAGAACGCCTTACAGGAATCCATTGCAAGCTTCGCCCACTCTGATATGGGTCGTACACCATCACCAAGGCTGTGGGGGATAATTCTTTTGTGCTCAACATTCCTCCTCCTTGGACTGCACCCAGTGTTCAATGTGGACCTCCTTCGGCCTTATTTCCCACCATTATTGGACACCTCAGATGTAGAAAAACAGCTGACACCAACAGAGCTCAACCCCGACTGCATACAACAGGCATCCAATGATTAGATTGTGGACACATAGAACAAGGGCACTTGACAACAAAGGATCCAGCTTTATCGAGTCGTCAAAGCAGGGCAACTCCTGCACCAAGGCAAGTGGCTCACCCGGGGCCAAATTCAACAGAAATTTCCTCATATGATGGGGGAACTCAACGCAATGGAGACCATTGCTTTCTAAGGATGGAGGATTGATCCAGGTGGATATTGGTGGCCACCCACCTTTCCCAGCTAGCTCAAAACAACTTTCTAGCAATTTTGATAATTTACTATTTTTAGCAGTTTTTCGGGTCCTAAACTTCCGAAGATGTTTTGAGGCCCTAAACGACGTTTTTTGGGGTATCATACACCTAAAACGGAGATCGCATGCAAAAGTTACGACCTCGGGAAGTTGATGTACTAACTCACCCAAACCCATGTGCGATTAATACACCAAAGAGAACACCACCATTTCGACAACCAAATTTCGGGAGAAGAAAGACAACATGAAGTACATCTACATAAGGAACAACAACTAGAGGAGTCAGCTTAGGAAGCACTAGTCAAGTATCTAAACCACGCAGAGGTAGTAGTTCAACATTCAAGATGGCAGGACATGATCCCACCATCAAGTTACCAAAATTCAAAGGACAAGCGTCGGAGGAACTGAAAAAACATTTGTTTATCTGTGAAAAGATTTGGGAAGAAAAACAGATCACAAACGAAGATACTAAACTTGCACAGCCAGTGATTGCACTAAGGGATCACTCACTGGATTGGTATATGAGTTTAGCTACAAACAACCCACCAAGGACAACTAGAATGATTGTGGACATCGATAAATTGTTGATAAATGAGTTTTAGAAGCCAAGTTCGAAGGATCAGTACATGAACGATATGATAGAAATTACACAGAAACCAGGAGAATCCGTATGGGAGATTGACCAAAGATTCAAGCGACTGAAAGGAAAAATTAAATATCTCATGGCTGATATGAAACACAGGCACTTGTTCATCAATTCACTACTACCACAATTAAAATATCCATTGCGACAACATAAGTTTTAGACACAGGTAGAGGCTCTACAGGTAACCCTGCAACTGGAAGAAAACCAATATCAACAGATAGATCCAGCCATCGAAGCGCTGAAGGAGGATTTGAAGAACTTAACATTCTAGCTAAACCAGAACAAAAGTAAGGACAAACGAGAAGTCGTTTGGTGTACCACATGTAGGACGGAAGGACACCACAAGAATGAATGTCCAACATTCGCCCATTATATGGCAATAGGAATGTCAAATTCGTTACCAAAAGGAGGACTACGGTGCGAAATCTGTAAGAAACTAGGCCACGATTCATATCATTTCCCAATGATGCAGAAATACCAGACAGTTCCAAAGAGTTCATATTGCAACTTTTGCAAGTCAGTGGGCCATGATGACAAAGATTGTAAAACTATGGATTTGATGCGAGAGAGGACATCATATGCATATAGGGTGCAGGAAGAAATGATGACTAGGCAATATGCACCATAGTTTAACCAAGTTCCAACCCCATACAACACTATGCAACAACAGTGTAATACTGTGCAACAACCATATAATAATGTGCAATAACTGTATAATACTGTGCAGCCACAATACAACACATCACAACCTCAGTACAATGTCGTGTAGTACAATCAGGTGCCTCAGTATAACGCGTCGAGAGGAGATCGAGTTGGCTATAGAGGTGGAGGATGAGAAAGAGGAGGCTTTGGGAGAGGTAGAGAACCAGTGGTATGTCACAACTGTCAACAATGGAGACATTATGCAAGGGAATGTCTACTTCCACCTGCAACTTGTATGTATTGTCACGTATAAGATCATGTCACGAAAGAATGTCCTACGTTACTAGGGAAGATCCAAGAAAAGAGGAATCAAAACAACCAGAATGTTCAATGGATTTCAGTTAAAGCAAGAGATGAAGGATGAAATATCAACATAGTTATGCACAGAGGAGATAAAATAGGGAACGACGTAGTCCAACAAGAACCAGTACAACACCAGTGGGTGAAGAAGAATGTCAAACCAAGGAAACACTTCGATGTGTAGAACGAGAAGGAAATAGTTCAACAAGCCAGACAAGAATTCGTGAAGCAAGACACTGCATCAACTTCAACTCTGCAGCAAAGCAAGGAAGAGCCATAGTACGAGATGCCTCCATCATTGGATCATACCAAGGAAATGCAACCCTTGGGACAAGTAAGTACAATCAAATACTTTTTGCAATCATGCGTAAAACTATTGAATGACCTATCCTCTATCAAAATATTGCAAAATGTATTAGAAAAATGTAGCATAGAGACAAAAGGAAAACTTGAACAAAAAATAGCCAATCACCTACATACAAGGAGAATAACAAGTAGGGAGTTCGGGCTGAATGCCAACATCAGAGATTTCAACATGGGAGATAGCATACTGGATCTAGGATCTGAAGTCAATGTATTACCAAACAAGACATGTCAATGTATGGGAGAGCCCATATTAGGATATTCACCTGTTCAACTAAAACTAGCAAACCAACACAAAGTTCTACCAATTGGCAGACTGAAAGGAGTGAAAATAGACCTGGATGGAGTGCGCACTAAAGTAGACTTCGAAGTGATTGAAATACTGGAAGGCACCACACCATACCCGACATTTCTTGGCTTGGATTGGGCGTTTGATAACCAGGCCATAATCAATTTAAAGACATGAAAAATGACATTTGAGTCAGGAGAATACAGGATCATCGCACCATTGGACCCATAAGAAGGGGAAAGGTTTGTAGAACCTACTTGCTTAGACTTAGAGGAAATTAGCCAGTTGTATAGAACAATTGCGTGCGATGAGGATTATGTAAACCCAACTGCAGATGGGATACTCAGTTGACAGAGCATTACTTCATGTGTGACATACTCATACACAGGTTTAGAGAACTGGAAACAAAGGCTACATGAACTTTCCACAAGAATATGCACAAGAATAGACCACACAGTAAGATGGGTAGTCACGAAGATAAGGGAACCACCCATTCTCCATGGCGTAAATGATTTAGAAGTATTCTTGGAACAGTACATGGATGAAGTGTTAGAAAATTAGAGACTCTTAGCACTCGATATAGCACTCAAGGCCACACTT
Organism: Picea engelmannii; assembly: GCA_009831015.1. NCBI lineage: Eukaryota > Viridiplantae > Streptophyta > Pinopsida > Pinales > Pinaceae > Picea > Picea engelmannii. The sequence continues at coordinate 1,938,843 of ML781489.1, forward strand.
GCAAGATGGTGGGTGTTAGGACCACACAATGTACCTTTTTGCCCATACTTTTTGCCACCATTACACTCTTGTTCACTCACATTTAAACTCATATTATCACTTTATCCTATCTTTCCAAAGGTATACAACGTCTCTTCTCTTTACTATACGTTTAATCTGTTTTGCATATAATTTCACATCACTCTCATACTTAACCATTGATTAAAAATGTATAAGTGTTGAAACAGTTCAAACTGCAGATTAGCATTTGAGGCCTGTTGTTGAAACAACAACTCATAGAAGCTGTTACACAGTCCATGGTCGATGATGCTGAAACACAGAAGCTGGTACACAGTCCATGGTCGATGATGTTGAGGAAGCTGTTACATAGTCTATGGTCACGATGCTAAAACACAGAGGAAGCTGTTACACAATCCATGGCTGACGATGCTGAAACACAGAAGACGCTACACAGTCTATGGTCAATGATGTTGAAACACAGAGGAAGCCATTACACAATCCGTGGTTAACAACAACTCACACAGATTGACTACAATAGCTGCACCGTAAGCCAAGTACCGACCATCGTTGCTGCCTGAGAAGTGCTAAAACAGTCAGGACGCAAATCCCATGGCTGAAACAGCCCGTGATTCGCAATGCCGAAACAACATACAAACAACAGTAACAAAGAAAGAGCTGCTACTCCAGCCGTAACAACAACACCTCACTTAGCACTTGTAATAACATTCTGTTGCGGGAGACTAGGATATCCTATTCCGGTTTAGAAAGTCGATCTGACTAAGAATAGGACTCAGCTATACACTTGTAATTTTTGATCAATTGTATCGAAGGGATTCCCTCTTTAAATAAGAGGAATTCATCATTCGAGAGAGAATCTTCAGTTTGGTATTAAGAAAGGATTTACAGAGAGGGATGTCTTTACTCTAGATTGTAATGTAATACATTGACAGATGAATAAAAGACTATTCTGAGCATTTCTCTTTAATCTCTCCGTTTCAGGGGAATCTTGTGAGAAGGGAGGGCCCACCTTCTTCACAAGATTCACCCATTAGCTTTATTGTGTGCTAGTATTATTTCTGTTTATGCTTTGAGTAAAATATGTTTTGCTGAAACACTACTTTATTGAACTCTGTCTTGCTGCTACATTGTTTTCATATAACTCATGTTTGGGTAATTGTTAGTCACTCTAGTTAGCAATCCTGTGTGATGAATTTATGAAAGTTTGGTAATCAAAGACTTGTGCTGAAGGTTCCTGCTCGAGAATTAAGGTCTTGTTCTCTGTTAGAAATAGTTTACTTTCATAAGTGTGTTAATCAGAGACTTTTGCTGAAGGTTCCTGCTCGGGAATTAGGGTCCTGTTCTCTGTTAGAATTAGTTTACTTTCATGAGTGTGTTAATCAGAGACTTGTGTTGAAGGTTCCTGCTCGGGAATTAGGGTCCTGTTCTCTGTTAGAAATAGTTTACTTTCATAAGTGTGTTAATCAGAGACTTGTGCTGAAGGTTCCTGCTCAGGAATTAGGGTTCTGCTCTCTGTTAGAATTAGTTAGCCTCCAATCATTTTCATGAGTGTGTTAATCAGAGACTTGTGCTGAAGGTTCCTGCTCGGGAATTAGGGTCCTGTTCTCTGTTAGGGATTAATTAGTCTTCAACATGTGTTAATTGTTTCAGTCAGGCAATGAGTTCATAAAGTGTGATGATCGAAAACAGGTGCTGAAGATTCCTGCTTGGGAATTAGGGTCTTGTTCTCTGGTTACAGAATAGTTGGTCTTTTCTGTTGCAGCATCTTGTGTTATTTTAATGTAATCCAGGATTCTTCAATTAATCATTTCTTTAAACCTTGATCTCTGCAATAGGTAGATTGATTTTCTGTGATTCAAGTTAGAACTTCAGTTCATCCAAGGCAAGTGTGATTAATATAGTTTTTACTACAACTCCAAGTTGCTTTTGAAATTGAGCATATATAGTGCGTGGTTACCTTTGAAATAAACAGACTTCCCTAGGTTGACAATTTATGTAGCACTTGATTGTTTAAATTAATTAAGCAATTATAGTGACCAACAGTGGGGCACACACAAGGAAACAATCACTGATTGGTACCAAAGTAAGCGATTACTACGTATAAGGTTTAGAGTAGAAAAAATAAACAACCACCAGGAGAAGTATGATGGATAGGGGGCGGCAAAAGAACACTTGGAGAAGTGCAGAGCGCTATGGAAAATGACATCCCCAGAGGAATGGCCTCATCATTTCATACACACTTTAGAGGGCATTCCAACAAACTGGTATATAGACCAGGAACTGCGCAGAGGAACTGCTAGCTGGATGGTATTGCAACATAATTTTATAGTCACTTTCTCATTCGAGCATGAGAACCCCAACATAGACACAACACTTAAGCAGATAAGAGGGGTAATATTCATTAAGGAACCAGAAATTGAACTCATAATAGAGGAACAACAATGGAACATACAGACAATGAAAGAATTGTTGTTGTGCTACCATGTGCAAGAAGAAGCACCCGATGAAGACGATTCACGTGACATTCAAATCGAGGAAGAAGAAGGTGAAAGAGAACTGGAAGGTCCACCTCTAGAATCATAAGTAATTGTTGTGTAGATCAAGGTAAATAAAGTCAACATTAGGACAGTTGAAAACCCCAAAATGGATAGCATTGGAGACTATTGGGATGAGAAAACAATAGAAATCATAATAGAGTTACTGCGTGAGTACAATGATCTATTCCCCACAACATTTACAGAATCCCATGAGGGAATAGTAGGAGGAAATTACACAGGAAAAGCTACTGTGCAGAAGGTATTGCGCGCAGGACTATGGTGGCCGACCATTCACAGAGACTCGAAAGAGTACTGCCAAAGATGCAATGTCTGTTAGAGGGTTGGTAAACCCAATAGAAGGGACAAGATGCCATTGCGACCACAACTAACTCTGCAGGTATTCAAAAAATGGGAAATATATTTTGTGGGACCAATTAACCCACCAACAAAGAGGACAAGAGCAAGGTACATTATCACCGCGACAGAATACCTAATAAGGTGGGCAGAAGCAACACCAGTGAAATATTGCAGCGCATAAACAATAACACACTTTCTATTTGAACAAGTAATCACTATATTTGGTTGTCCAATAATTTTGATGAGCGACCAAGGCACTCACTTCATTAACAAAACTATTAAGGCTATGACTGAAGAATTTGAATTCCACCATCAAGAGAGCACACCATATCATCCACAAGCAAACGAAATAGTAGATTCATTTAACAAAATCCTGAAAAACACACTGACAAAGATTTGTAATGTCAACAGGGATGATTGGGACCTCAAAATACCAGCAGTATTGTGGGCATAAAGGACCACATGCAAGAAGCTGACAGGACACATGCATTTTAGATTAGTATATGGACAAGAAGCAGTGGTGCCATTATAATTTCTAGTACCCAGTCCACGCGTAGCAGCGATTACAAACATGATAGAACAAGGCACAATACATGATAGGATGAATCAACTGATGATCATGGAGGAAGATAAGATCGTAGCAGGTTCCACCAACAAGTCCAAAAGGTAAGGGACAAAGCTTGGTATGACAGACACATCAAGAAGAAAACTTTCAAGGAAGGAGACTTAGTGTTGATGTATGACAACAAATCCATTCAACATCCAGTAAAACTCAGAATGCACTGGTTAGGACCATACAAAGTAAAAATTGTCACAGATGGGGGATTTGTACAGTTGAAAGACTTAGGAGGCGAAGAAATCAGAGGGATGATCAATGGGAGTTGACTGAATATATACAAGGACAGACAACCACCCACAACTTGAAAGTCCCAATGCGGTAAAAAAAAAAAAACAGGATATCAAATGGTACCAACAGAGGTATAGGGCGCCAGAAGGAGAAGGAGTACGCACACTTGAAATACAAGCCCGATGGTCAGTTCAATGCAAAAATGAGTGGCAAAGGCGGCTATGGAAAAAGAAGTGCTAATGATGAAGGCAATCGGAATTGAATGCCAGAAACAACTGACGAGATGCCGCATTAATCGTGCCAACTGAAGACGGCAAGGGAGAGTAATGGAAAGTAAGAAGGAACTGGAGGTTCATTGAATCTGTAATAAAGGTAACGTCTTAAAAAATCTTCACACGTCTCCCATACAAAGCAAGGACACAAGAAAAAAAAGATTATTGCAAAATTGGAAGAGGCAGAGAGCAATAGAGCATACAAAGCATAGAGAGAAGTTTATAGAGGGAGGCTACTAAGCTCGGAGAATGACAAGATTTTCCACCATGGAACCAACCAAACAAGAAGAACTGAGCCAGAGTGCCAAGAAATATAGAGTTAGGACCAGAGCACAAACACAATCGCAGGAAAGCGAACAATAGCCACCAGAAGTCGTCAATGTGGATGAAATCCCATCACCGGATACAACACCAGGAATCCCAACACTTGTGGCAATGGAAACCCAACAAACAACACCTATGGGAATGGAAACCGATAGGCTAGAAGAGGGGAAGAACTAACAAAATGAGGACACAAGAAATCAAATGAAACCAGAAAAACTTGAAGAAGCCTTGAGAGTCAATGGGATGACTCCAAATCAGGAAGCAACGACTGAGATAGAGGAATCATAGACAACTGTGTCGGAACACCCACAGGAGGGAACAGTGGAAGATGTCACGAGATGGTCGAAACGATATGCCGAAGAACAACAAATGGAGGCAGGAACCTCTAGTCAGCCACCACCGTCAAAGGAAAAGCAGACAATAGCTAGGTCATTTCATAGACAACCTGCCGCAACACTTTTTTTTCTGTGCATACTAGAAGGAGTATGGGTAAAAGAAGATTTGTTAGGTTATGTAGAAAAACTAAAGTACTCAAACCATGATGTAACGAACATGGACAAGTTACCTGAGTTCGCAAAGCAAGTCTACCTACAAACTTTGGGTCTAGATCCCTTTGGGGAATTGATTCATCAACCACTCCAGTGGGCAGCAGGACTAGCTAAAATGGGGATTTTAGGTCCGTTGGAACTACCACACTTTGGCAGAGGACAGTATGAAAACAATTGCGTAAAGAAATTGATGCCGATCACACATGGAGGAGATTTGTGGTTGGAAAATCTTGTCTCAATAGACATAGAGATCATCGCACACATTACAAGGCTTCCATCACAGGGCATGGATCCCACACAATTTCTTGAGGACAAAACAAAAGAGAAAGAACTAGAAAAGGAGATGACAAATAAATACAACACTGAAAGGGGGATGCATGAAATCATTATCAAACGGATTAGTGACATCGCTACAAAAATGGCCGCAAAAATCATGGCTTGCAAGCTACTTAGAAAATGCCGCAAGGATGAAGTCTCGGTCGGGGTTGTCGTAGCTGCAACATAGTGTGCTGAGGGCACTACGATCAGTTGGGCCCCTTATATTTTGAATCTTCTTCTAGATGAATGCAAGGATACGCATGATTTGGGGACAAAATTTCATTACTCATGGCTAATCATGCTGATAGCCATTATGGAATGGAAGGAACCAATCTATGTATTTTTCTCCACTATACCTAAACCCAATCATGGAGTGAGATACTTATTGCTTGGTACTGATTCAGATTCCAGGAACAAAAATATGAACACAACCATATTCGAAGGATATCTTCGCGATCTACAGGAGACCATCGCCAAGATTTGGAGAATAACACTGCAGGTCGTTGAAAACTATCAGGGCATAGATAAATTCAAGGCAACTTGACATGCGATGAGGATCCAGGTGTGAAAGGACCCCCAAAAACAATGGCTACAAATGCGTTATTGCATCACAGAGAGGGACATAGAAATGGTCATCAAGGATTGGGAAGACGAATGAAGGATTCTAGTCCTAACCTGAGACATACCTGCAGGGGCAGAGGAGGAGGAGGCAAGAAAGGAACATACACATGTCGAGGAGGTAGGAAAGGAACATACACAACCCCAGGAAGTCGCAGTGACCAACAAACCAAGGACAAGACAAACCAAACCAAAGCAAATGAAAGGGGGGGCATCTAAGATAGGAACCCAGAAGGGGAAGAAGAATAATACACAGGTGCCCCAAGAATAGTAGAAATAGGTCGAGGCAGCGTAGGGGACCACACCAAGTCCTAACCCACAAGAACCAATATAGACCAAGCGACCAACTACTCAGACGAGGGGTGCGTGCAAGAAGATGAAGGTGCATAGAACACCTCCAGAGTACATGATTACGAAAGATGATGTAGAAATGGTAGCCCAAATGGTCCAGGATCACACGTTCGAGGATTTTGAGAATGTTGCGCGCCACAGGGACATAATTGAAGAAGAGCTGGAAGACATGCGACAACTCCTCAAACAAATCGGGGAAGCGCAGGTAGCTGACAACAACATAGAAACGTGCCCATCAACATCACAGACAGAAGTAGAACCTGAAGAAAATGAGTGAGAAACAGTCCAGACAATACCATAGCTGAGTGCAACATTTCATGTTACACCCAGCATGTTGTGCATGGATGATATTGTGGGGCAGACACCCCTAAAATACTTGGCTCAATTGCAGCTGGTATTTCCACGGATACCAACCAAGGCCCTATATAAACTACAGGTCATCATTACATAGGAAGTACAGTCTCGTGCACGCATAAATATAGATGAACTGCAGTAGGTAAAAGATAAACGGGATGAGATGGAATTGATATTTGAGAAGGCCAAGATCGATACCAAATAGGAGAGGGAACGCATGTAGGGATTGGAACAGAAAGTGGTCGTCGCCTATGAAAAGATTTCAAAGACTGCGCAGGCAGCTAAACTCACAACAATAGAGAAGATTGATCAGATTTCCTAGACAATCGATCAATATCAACATGAGATCGAGACTCTCTGTGAGTATCTCACACCTACCACTCCACTGGAGGTAAGGGAGCAAAGGAAGTAGGAGGCAACATAGCAGATACAAGAGATAGAATGACAGGTCCAAGCAGCAGCTGACTTGTTCGACAAAGCCGTACAGCTCTGGATGAAACTAGAAGAGGATGAACAGGTCCAATAGTGGGACTAGGAAGAAGAAATGATAAGCACAAATATCCAAGACCTCAAGTAGAGGCAGAAGACAATGTCCATCACAGAGTGTGTCAAAGGGGCGCAAGATACAAAGAGACTACATGAAGAACTCATCACTGCACAGATGAAGAAAAAGGAGCGTCAGGCCCAAATGGAACCTCTCTAGGAGCAAGTAGCAGAGGTCATTGCACAGGTAGAGGAAGACAAGACATATATGGCATGGACCCAAGCAAAGTGTGCAAGGTTGATCAACAACAAGATTGCAACACATACACTGGAAGAACTAAAGGAGATGACTGTGCAGGCTCAAACGCAAGCAACGGATCTCAGGGATAAGGTCCAAGTGATCACTAGAGAGATCAAAGAGGTACACAAAGGTTAGGTGGCCCAGGATGAGACACATGTCAGTGTTGGGGGCCTTTTGGAGGCAGTCCAAAGTGGAAAAAAAGACTATTTTGGGAAGGAAGGCATGCACAAGGAAAGCGATAGCTGGAAGGAAGAGCAGCACATGCACATGCATGGAAGACCTAACGATGCTAGGGTTAGGTTTGTGCAATACATTGTAATGGCTGGTGAGACAGAAATATATAAATATAGATAACTAGCTCTAAGAAAGGGGGACTAGAGAGAGTGAGAATGAGAGATAGAGGTAGATATAGAGGGTCTCGAGGAGGAGTCATGTTTTGATGGCTAGTTGTAATATTTTTCTATACGACCTAATTTTGTAAGTTGTTGAGTTGAGGAGGAGTAAGGAGGGTAGATCTTGATGGTTAGATCGCATGCTGAGGATCCTGGTATGATCTAGTCCGCCTCACAATAAGATCTCAACCTGACTGAGAAGAGTTGTAAAGCGCACGACGTTGTAGTTTTGGAACTGCTATAATAAAAGAGCTTAAGAGCCAGATCTTTATGGACGTAGCCCAGGGGGGGTGAACCATAGTAAAACCTGTGTTGTGTGATTGAATGCATGTGTTTCCTTACTGTTTTTAACTAGATATTAGTATGCTGAATGTATGAGTTGACTATATTCCATGCATAATCATGAATGACAATTTATTGCATTAATAAGTTAAATAGAACTCTCAGCACTCACTTCTCAGAGTCCCACTCAATCCTGGGATGCAAACACTTGAGTATTGCAGTCACCCATTAATACTATCTTGGGTGAGACTGTGCAGTGCACTTCGTGTGTTGTGTTTCCTTCTGGTTTACCAGGAGGGCTGATAGTTTTAGAGGCTTTGTTGGAACCCCAGTAGACATGAACCCTGGGTCAACCGTATTAAAGATATAAACTCAGACATATAAAGTATAACTAACACTCGCACATAATGGATTTCAGAGAAGTGAAAGTGAACCAATAATGTACATCAAATAAAATTAGCAAGGTAACATGTTAATTGTTTGCTTATATGTAGATGATTTGATATTTACAGATGATTTTGGTATAGAAGAATTTAAGTCAGTCATGAAGGATGAATTTGAAATGACTGATTTATGGCTTATGAGATATTTTTTGAGAATTGAAGTTCACTAGTTCAAAACTGGTATATTCATCTCACAGTCTAAGTATGTGCATGAAATTCTGAAAAGATTCAATATGTTGAATTCAAAAGTAGCCCCAACACATGTCATAACATGATTTAAGTGAAGCAAGGAAGATAAAGGGTCCAAGGTGGATCCCACATTGTTTAAAAAACTGGTAGGCAACATTATGTATCTCACAGTGAAAATACCTGATATTATGTATGGAGTTAGCCTAATCTCAAGGTTCATGGAAACTCCAAAAGAATCACATTGGAAGGAAAGAAAGAGAATCCTGAGATATGTGAATGGAACAATAGATTTTGGCATTCAGTACTCCACTTCAGAAGATTTCAGACTCGTTGGATACACTGATAGTGATTGTGGAGGAAGCATATATGACAAGAAAAGTACCTCTGGGTACACATTTCATTTTGGAATAGGTATGGTATCATGGGAATCAAGGAAGCAACCCATAGTGACTCTTTCTTCAACATAAACAAAGTACGTCGCAGCTACAAGCACAACTTGTCAAGTAGTTTGGATGAGAAGAATGTTAAAATATTTGTTTTAGGAACAACAAGAACCAACAACAGTATTCTGTGACAACAATTCAGCCATCATGTTATCAAAGAATCATGTGTTTCACAAGAAAACCAAGCATATTGATACAATGTATCATTTTATCAGAGAATTGGTGAATAAAAAAGGGATTTGTTTAGAGTTTTGTAGGTGAAAAGAACAAGTCACATACATTTTCACAAAGGCTTTAGCAAGAGATGCATTTCAACATCTGCGTAGTTTTCTGGGAGTCTGTGCGGTAATAAATGAGTGACAGTAAAATTGTAAACTCAATGTTTGATGTAATTTTTCGTTTGTAATCCCACCTACTTATAATTAAGGGGGAGTGTTGGAAATAGTAATTACAAGTTGGTGAAATCTTCACGTCTCTGTCCATTTTTCTGTCATACAATTTGTTAGTAGTTTTGTCAGTCAATCTGACACTCTGCAAGTGCAAAGTCGCACATTTACTCAAACTCAGTATAAGTTAGTCGACAAGCAGGAGATTTATAAATGGAGCTGATATTTATCTTTCTCGAGTTCAGTTAAGTAGTTGAAGAGTCAGTCGAATTAATAGTAGTCTTTAATGTTGAGTTAGTCTTAGCTTCTATAGGAAGTCTCAGTCGTAGATCATATAAGTCCAATTCTTTAGTTAGTCAAAATGATGTAGAGTGATGCACAAGGGATGAAGTGAGAATAGTCGAGAGGAGAAATAGCAGTTGAGGAGGTTGAAGAAGTCTAATCACAAGCTCTGTATCTGTGAAGTCAGCAGAAGAAGTCATTGGAGCCGAAGATCATCTTAGTATTGTATTATGTAACCACGCACAGTGCGCCGAAGTATATTAATATCAAGTAATTTGTATTTATGAGTTTATGTGCTAAGCGTAGAATTTTATTATTCCGCATTTATAAATTGTTATTTAAAGTGTTTTATAATACAACGTGCAACATTTCGTGTGTTCTGTGAACGGCATGGCAAGTCCTGAAAGTTCAAAGACGAAGCTTGTGGCGTGCAATATCTTGTCACTGTACTACGCACATGTTCCTTGCACGCTGCGGATCCAAGATTTGATCATTGTGTAGTGGATTATAGAGAGTAGTCCATATTCCATTATTAATGTGCTCTATTTCCTACTTGACTAAAAGTCTACAAAGCTACAAAGAGTTTGTGAATATAGTTTACAGATAGCCTCCTCATTTTATGGTACTTTTTTTTATCATGTACATACAAATGTATTTTCCAGGAAGTTGATACCTTGGGTGAATAATGCATTCCTTGAATGCAACTCACAAGGCTCTGTTCTTCATGAAGATTAATGGAAATATTCTTGTTGCCCATATTAGAAGACACTCAAAAGCTTCACCTTGTCTCCACCAATGTAACCTATGTTTTGACAAAATTTCCATTTCCCATCAAAGGATATTGAGATTGTACTGCGATATTTGGTATCTAATCATTATTCTTTTGCTAGATTTAGTATTATATAATTATCCTTCTTAACACTTGAGTTAGTTGGTGTTTGTTTTTATGAAATTTCTTCATTTTCTAAATCCAATTGGTTGAAATAAAATGTTCGTAGTTTTAAACGAATTACATTCTAAATTAATTAAGAATATAATATTTTTTTTGACATATCATTTTATTTCTTTTCCAGCCAATCGATCTTTTGATACCAAAAATTTATGATGGACTGATAAATACCTCCTCACTGTGTGAAAATTTAAAACTATTGTGTTCATGAATTTCTTCACTGTGCAACAGATTCCAAACTTTAACCTCTCGGACGCTTAATTCATTCATTTTTTTTAATTTGGTGCTAGACCAACTATTCTTCACAGGACCGAGTTCTCGAACCATGGGATTAGAGTATTGAATATCAACATGTCTATTATTTTTATTCTTTCTTTGTTTTATAATTTAATGAAGATATCGGCTACCCGATACAATAAATCAAATAAAACTATAAAGAAAACGGTATTGTCTAGTTGTTCTATGGAATGGTTTTTTGGCTGAAATCAGACGATATAAATTTCTACCCATCACTATCTTTTGTTGTTAAAAATCCATTTATGAATGTAGAAATGGATTCAGTATGTTGAAAAATCTTCGAGACACTTGGATCATACAGAAATAATCACTCAAATCTAAGAATCTAACAATTTCTCATCCAATTTCGAGCAAATGTCCCCGGAAAAATATCTCATTTCTTAGAACGTTTAACCTATGGCTAAAGAAAACAAATGGAACCAACAGTCATGAGAGAACCTGAGAGAGCCTATCCACCCTACAACAGCCCAATGATTGAGTGGTTGTTGCATGGAACAAATGGAACCAACATTCATGAGAGAACTTGGGAGAGCCTATCCACGCCCAATGATTGGGTGGTTTTTGCATGGTGTATTAATTATAGTGAAATATATGCCCATCCCATATGGATCATGGCATGATAAAACTCAAAAACCGTGCAGGTTGTCTTCTAGTCTTCCCTTTCAATGTGGTTTAAAACTAGTAGTTTCAGCTTTCATAGTGGTCTTAATCATTAATCATCGTGGCTTGTCACTCGCCGTCTTCATTCATGGTTTCTGATCGTTCTCACACGGAGGCAACTGCCAAATCTAGACTCAAATATGGTCTCATCTGGCGAAATAGATGTAAATGATTACTTTAATGGCTTAACCTACCACTATGTGAGCCCACAAATGTCTCGAGGAAGCTGGAATACGTATTTTGTGCTTCGCGAGTTTGAATTCCGGAGTACTTTGTGCACCACGAGTTCGAATTCAAGGAAATTCCAGAGCGTTGTTTTATCAACTAGAATTTAGAAGATCGTTGTTTTCTCACGGGTAAACTCTTATTCATAGAGAAAAAAGATGCAAATTTCCCCGTGACAGATTCCATCTGGATAACGAGTCTCCCGAATGTTCATTCTATTTTTCAAATATATATTTTTTTCATTGGTTTAAAAAATAGCAAAATTTTCGCATTTTTCTCCTCATAGATTGAATAGTGGCATATATATTCAATCTCTACATTGTGGTCATTTCTAGCCGTCATGTTCCTTCTGTCTTTCAAATTATTAGCCCATGAGTTTTTAGCATTTTTCTCACTAGGTTATGTTGAATATGCCAACAAATTTCCCAGCCTATTTTGTACTAGTTTGTTCAACCAAATCTACCAATTTGGTATGAACGCACAAGTTTAGAAAATAGTTATGTAACTAATCTAAATCTGTTCATTATTTATGTAATCCCGTAGAGGCAGATAGGAGGGTGAGATGAGTGTGAGCCTGTTCTAATCTCCTTGATCTGAATAATAAGACAACCGATACTTCTGCTTGGTGGACGTAGCCCAACATTTGGGTGAACCACGTAAAATCTTTGTGTTTTAATTATATTCTTGAATTATTATATTTGTGTTTCCGCATTTGCAAATTATAACAATTGGTATCGGAGCGAGTCGTTTGGAGATCCGTGATGCCAGATTTGTGGTGTTGATCGCAAGTTTATAGAGAGAAGAAGAAGTGCCATTCCAAACCGTGGAGAAGGAGCGCTATTCATTTTATGGGAGTGTTGTTGGTTGATCAACGCTGGGCACAATAGACTGAGGGAGCGTCGATCCTCTCTTATCCTCACACATTATTACTCTCTTTCTTTCGGCGCTTGGCTATCAAAGTAAGGGAAGCGCTGTTTTCGAATATTAAAAGGAAGGGAGCGTCGATGTAGTTTGGTATGGTGAGCGTAGATATTAACTCCAATGCAATTAAATAATTAAATATGGTGCGGTACGATGATCTTGTATGAAGTTATGATGTTTATATCATAGTTGATTTTTTTTTTTCATTAAGAAGATGAGATATTTTTTTAAAGAGTGGAGGATTTTTTTTTTAAATAGAAGGTGAGATAAATATATTCATAAAGGATAGTTTATTTCATGGGTGGAGGAATTAAAAAGGTGGTTTTTTAAATTTCCTTATTTTTTTAATAAAAGGTGAGGAAAAGGTGAGGTTAATAAAAAGGTTTTTTGATTAAACTTTTTTATTAAATCTTGTAAAGTTTATACCACTATTTTTCTACATATTTTTTGAAAGGGCCTTGGATATTATAAGCAATGGTGTTTTTTATGTTTCCTCTAATGAAAAAGATGCAGAGTGCTAAGTATGAAATTGAAAAGTTCAATGGAAAGAACAATTTTGAGATCTGGAAGGTTAAGATGCACGATCTGCTCGTGCAACAAGGCGTGGTGAAGGCACTTTTGGGAAAATAAAAGAAACCTGTGACCATAACATATGATGACTGGGATGAGGTGGATGCAAGAGAACTGAGTTCCATATGCCTGTGTTTGGCCGATGATATACTATTCAACATTGTTACAGAGAAGACAACAACCGGTATGTGGTCAATGTTGGAAAGCCGGTACATGACGAAATCATCGACAAATAAGATCTTCCTGAAAAGACAATTGTACAGTTTGCACATGAAGGAAGATACGAAGATAGCTGATCATTTGAATACTTTTAATACTCTCTTAGTTTAGTTGACTAACATGGGAGTGAAATTCGAATCTAAAGATAAGGCAATTACATTATTGTGTTCTTTGCCCGTGTCATGGGATCACTTTGTTACCTCTATTAGTTTCAGTTCAACAGAAAGTATTGAGTTTGATGATATTGTTAGAGCTTTACTGTCTGAGGAAATAAGAAAGAAATCCAATCTAGAAACCTCTACATATCAGAGGATGGTGATCAGAGGCAAACGTAAAGAAAGATGACACTGTCAGAGGGATTTCTCTCAGTCAAAGTCGAAGGGAAGAAAGAGCAATCTTAAGTGATGGTTTTGTGGAAAATATGGACACCTGAAGATGGATTGTTGGAAGTGACAACAAGCCTCCAAAGAAGACCCTCCAAAAGAGACGAAGGAAGAAAATGCAACCGAAACAGGTTCAACAACATGTTCAGGAATGATTGATGAAGTTTTGTCAATTAGTATTGGTTCACGTCATGATCAACAATGGTTATTAGATTTTGGTGCTTCAAACCACATGTGTCTTCATAGACACTGGTTTATTACTTATCAGTCTATAGATGGTGGAATATTTTACATGGGAAATGATATCTCGTGTAAAGTTTTGGGAATTGGTAGCATTCGAATTAAGATGTTTGATGAAACTGTTAAAATATTAACTGATGTAAGACATGTACCTGAGCTTAGGAAGAACCTAATCTCTTTGGGAGTCTTAGACACAGGAGGTTACAAGAGTATTGTTCAAGGTGGAATTATGAAGGTCTACAAAGGAATCCTACTAGTTATGAAAGCAAAGAAGGTTGGTAACCTTTTTTTGTTAGAAGGAAGAACTGAGTTAGATCATGCGACAATGGTATATGAGAAAGACAATGATTCTGTTCGACTGTGGCATCAACAGTTGGGTCATATGAGAGAACAAGGATTAAAGGTATTAACTGATCGCAAGTTACTTCCTTATCTAAAGTCTTTAAAGATAGATTTATGCAAGCACTGTATTTATGGAAAACAAAATAGGCAGAGATTTAAAACCGAAAGACACACCAATGAAGGAATTCTTGATTATATCCATTCTGATGTTTGGGGACCATCCCCTACTATTTCATATGGAGGATCATCATATTTTGTAACTTTTATAGATGATTTCTATAGGAAGGTGTGGATCTATATGTTAAAGAGTAAGGCTGATATATTTACAGTTTTCAAGTAGTTTAGAGCTTTAGTGGAAAAGAGCAATGGTAGATCCATTAAATTTTTAAGAACCGATAATGGTGGTGAATTTACATCAATGGAGTTTGAGAATTATTTCAAGGAATTTGAGATTGATAGGAATAAAACCACTACCTATACTCCTCAACAGACTGGAGTTGTTGAATGCATGAACATGACTCTTCTAGAGAGAGCAAGGAGTATGCTTAGTAACACCAATTTGTAGCAGGAACTATGGGCAGAAGCAGTAACTACAACTTTTTATCTGGTGAATCGATCACCATCAACAACAATAGAGTGCAAGATTTTTGAAGAGGTATGGAAAGGTCACCCTTGTAATTATTCTAATCTTAAAGTTTTTGGTTGTTATGCCTATTCTCTAATTCTGAAACATCAACGTTCTAAATTAGATCCAAAATAAAAAAGGCTTATCTTTGTTGGATATGGTGATGATATTAAGGGTACAGGTTGTGGGATCCTACTGACCACAATATCACCATTAACATAGATGTAATATTTGATGAATCATTTTTCATCAAATCAGATGTAGACGTTCAAATGAAATAGGAAGAAGTACCTAAGTATCAATAGATTCAGTTTGAAACTAGTTCAAATACAGGTGAAAGTGTACATGAACAAGTTTCTGAAGATGTTCATGAATATTTTCCAGCAGAGGAAGACATGGTTGATTATGATAGTCAACAGATTGTGGATGAGCCACAAAATTCCCTAAGAAGGTCTACATGGGTCAGAAATCCTCCAAGAAGGTATGATGATTTTATTTCATCAGTTTCTTTAAGCACTAATGATGATGAACCTTCATGCTATTAGGAAGTTGTGAAGGGTTCTAACAATGATAAATGGAAAGAAGCAATGAAGGATGAAATGAAGGCATTATAGAGGAATTCTACATGGGACCTGGTAGAACTTCCAAGAGACAGAAAAACTATAGGTTGCAAGTCGGTCTACAAGCTGAAGAAGGGTGTTGATGATAAGGTGGAAAGGTACAAAGAAAGGCTGGTTGTGAAAGGATATTCTCAGAAAGAAGGTATTGACTTTCATGAGATTTTTTCACCATTTGTAAAGACTGTTTCGATTCAAATTGTGTTAGCATTAGTTGCATTGCTTGATTTGGAGTTGGAGCAACTAGATGTTAAGACTACTTTATTACATGGAGATTTGGATGAGGAAATTTACATGGAACAACCTGAAGGGTTCATTCAGAATCGCAAGAAGAAATTTGTTTGTAGGCTCAAGAAATCATTGTATGGTCCGAGGCAGTTGCCTAGATAATGGTACAAGAAATTTGACTCTTTCGATGAGCTAGAGTTATACAAGGAGTGAGTATGATCATTGTGTCTACTTTAAGAAATTGAATAATGGCATATTCATTATCTTAGTATTGTATGTTGATGATATGATTTTAGCAAGCAAAAGCATAATTGAGATCAATAGGTTAAAGGCTCAGATGGCTAGGACGTTCGTTATGAAAGATCTAGGAGCAGCAAGGCAGATTTTGGGCATGGAGATATTTAGAGACAAGAGGAATGGTAAGATTTGGTTGTCACAATAGAAGTATGTTGAGAAGATACTTTTGAGGTTTGGTATGAATGATGTGAAACTAGTTTCAGTCCCTTTGGCTTCCCATTTTAAGATTTCTTCAAGTTTATGTCCTAGTACAAAACAAGAAAAGGAATATATGTCTCGAATACCATATGATAATGCAGTAGGAAGTCTAATGTATGCGATGGTTAGTACAAGGCCGAACATTTCACATGCAGTTGGGGTTGTCAGCAGGTTTATGGAAAATCTAGGTAAAGAGCATTGGGAAGCAGTGAAATGGGTGCTTTGGTATCTAAGGGGCACAAGTGATTACTATATCACGTATAACAATGGTCATGAGTTAGTCTGTGGATATGTTGATTCTAATTTTGCAGATGATTTGGACAAGAGAAGGTCAACTTCAGGGTATGTCTTTACTCTTCCAGGTGGAGCTATTAGTTGGATGTCAAAGCTACAGAACATTGTTGCTTTATCCACTACATAAGTAGAATATGTAGCTGCTTCACATGCTTGCAAAGAGGCAGTTTGGTTGAAAGGTTTGTTTGGTGAGTTTGGAAGGATGTAGGACAAGGTAAAGTTACTTTGTGACAGTCAGAGTGCTATTCACTTGGCTAAGAATTCATCCTACCACAGTTAAACGAAACATATACCTATAAAGTACCATTTTGAAAGACAGGTCATTGATGAAGGTGGAGTCTCTCTTGAGAAAGTGCATACAAAAGAGAACTGTGTAGACATGTTCACAAAACCAGTATTGATAGAGAAGCTACGATGGTGCTTGTCTTCTCTTGGCTTGCAGAAAAGATGATGAACAAAATAAGGAGCAAGGTATCAGGTTAATTGTTGTCAAGGTGGATATTGTTGAATATGCCAACAAATTTCCCAGATTTGGTAGATATGAGTAGATTCAGTGGAGCCTATTTTGTAGTAGTTTGTTCAACCAAATCTACCAATTTGGTATGAATGCACAAGTTTAGAAAATAGTTATGTAACTAATCTAAATCTGTTCATTATTTATGTAAGCCCGTAGAGGCAAACATGAGGGTGAGATGAGTGTGACCCTGCTGTAATCTCCTTGATTTGAATAATAAGACAACCGATACCTCTACTTGGTGGACGTAGCCCAACGTTTGGGTGAACCACGTAAAATCTCCGTGTTTTAATTCTGTGCTTGAATTATGATATTTGTGTTTTTACATTTGAAAATTATAACAAGTTAAAAACTAAATCTATGAACACGAGCGAATATTTTTTTTTTCTTCTTAATGGTGTTAAAATTATGAACCCAACGAAACTTTCGGATTTTCCGTTTAGGCCAAAAGCAAATTAGTAGTTTGTTTGGGACAAAATGTATGGATTTTCATATAAACGTGTTCGAGTAGACATAAATGGAAAATTATTATTAAAATATTTTTTATTTTATTTTTATGTTTGAATAAAGTAATAAGATTTAATTGTCAATTGAGTGTAATTTGAATGGTTGTGAGGAATGATTGTTATCCTCCTCACTCAGATTCAGTTCTCATAATGACATGAATAAAATATCATAATGAGTATGTTGTAATGGATTAGAGCCTATATGTATTAGAAAGTTGAGTTTGATTCTTAATTGAATACCAAGGCAATTGCTATTTCCAAGGGAAAAATATTCCTTCATATGGAAAAAAAAATCATAAAATTTAAGCCATATGCATTATTTGGCATTAAGAAAGAGTTTTTTTTTTTTTAAACCGACTTAAAATTTTTTTGGCATGAAATATTAAATAGGACATCCCATTATCATTACTATTATTGTCTTCTTATTTTAAAATGGCAAATTCCTATAATTGTCTTCTTAGTAGTCCCTGTTGTAGGCAAAGAGGGACTATAGCGATCGATAAATCGTTGACTTGGTGTTAAATTGTGCATTGACCAGAAATATTTGCATATTATCTATTGTTGGAACAAGGGAAGTGAAAACATCGATTTTTATATAATAAAAAGTACCATGTTTGTCAAGATCTGATTGGACAATGGATTGGAGGTCTTATTGCCGGCTTCGCTATTCCCAATGTTATATTTGTTGGCATATCCAAAGTATTTGAATCATATAAGGTATTTTCGAATCATATATTTTGTTATGCATTGGTGGAAGCTGGATTAATGCTAGCACTAGTTTGAATGTTTCCTTAAGCATTTCCTACTGGCTTGAATACATTGTCTACCATATTACTATGTCTGATTTTTTCTTTATTGTTGTGTGCTTCGAGAGAGGAGGCTTGCCACGCTGCATTTTTTCTTAAATGTTTGAACAGGGCTAGGCCCTTAGACAGTCCTGAAAGTCTTAAGTGTTTACCTAACAAATCTAGAAGTCTTGAATGTTTATTGTACAAGTGTGTTGGAATACAATTTCATTCCATTTTTTTGATGGTAGTCAGACATCTTCCGTCGATTTCTATATAATAAAAAGTACCATCTTTGTAAAGATGTGACTGGACAATGGATTGGAGGTCTTTTTCACAGCTTCGCTATTCCCGATGTTATATATGTTCGCATATCCAAAGTATTTCATCGTATATGGTCTTTTAGAATCATATATTTTTTTATTCAATGGTCAAAGGTGGATTAATGCTAGCATTAGTTTGAATGTTTCCTTTAGCAATTCCTGCTAGCTAAAATACATTGTATACCATATTAGTATGTTTTTTTTTTGTTTTATTGTTGTGGGTTTCAAGAGAACAAATCTGTCACGCTGTATTTTTTCTTGAATGTTTGTACAGGGCTAAGCCCTTGGGTGGTCCTGGCAGTCTGAAGTGTTTACCTGATAGTTTGAATGTTTATTGTGAAAATGCCTTAGGATACAGTTCTGTTCTATTTTTTTATGGTCGACATCACTGCTCCAGTGGTCGATGCTTCTTCGTTGCTTCGTTCTAGGATTGTTGTTCTTGTTTGATTAAACTTTGCAAAGTTGAGGTCCTGTAGCTGCAGTTGGACATCTTCGTCATTTTTCACTAGTTTGTTGTTCTTCAACTTTCCAAGCTCTTCGACCTATTATTGCGGTTTCTAGTTTTTGGGGCTGGCCTCTTTTCATCCCTCGTTGACGGGTAAGTTTCCCTGTTGTTGTTTTTGAATGGTGGGGGTCCCTGGCTCCAAATTATGTTGCAGATCATCTTTGTCTCTGCTCTTAATTTCTGTTCCTGGAAACCACGCGTCTTCATATGCCAACAACAACGTTCATAGTTGTTTGGAAAATTGCAATGCGAAGGGGTTCTCGAAAAATAGTTGTAGATGCAGGGAAAGATTTTATTCTGTGGGTCAGAAAACTATGCCCACCTATTGTGTTTCTACCCAATAAATTTATGGTGTTATTTATTTGCATTCTTTCTTCTGTTTTGTGCCCATTTTTTGTCTTGTGGTTTTCCTATTTTTATTTCCTTTTTTTTTTCGGGTGTTATTTTTTTTTTCACCCTTTTCTCCGTTTTCAGACAAACTGAAAGTATCTAACAAACACCTTCAAAATCAGAGTTGAGGGGATGGAGGAAGTAATATATGTTGAATCATATGAAATAGATAAACATTCCATTATACATGGCAACATTGATGTGGCTTTGCATAGCAATGGCCTCTTTAGATTCGATGCATTCTCGTATACTGTAGGGGATTTCCTTTTCGATACATTCTAGGTTTTGTTGCATTTTGGGTATTCATCGATCGAGCTGCGCAATGGATTGATAGATTATTTCTTGGCTTGTTTCAAAAATGGCAACGTAGAAGCATTGAACTCCTATGAATATGAACTGGAATCTGATTTTCTTCGGCAGTTGCACGGAATACATGATGTCACTATGTATTTTTCAAAGATGCAATTGTCTGCATATGCAGCTCTTCCTACACATGAAAGGGGACTCTGGGGAGACACATTTTGTATACGGTGTCTATCTAACTGGTTGAATATATCGGTTGGAATATGGTCATTGGCAAGAAAAAGAAGATATCTACTATTCAACAAAGGTGCCTCTGGAAATCCATATTGCATCTTGTTCCATGATGCCAATGGTCTCAGTGGTCATTATGAACCACTCCTGTACAAAAAAATGTTCATGTGCAATGTTGAAGTAGCTCATATTTACTTTTCCTTATTTTTCAAAGACCTTGAATCGCAATGGGAACAGATTATGCATCGCATAGATAGCCATGGTTTACAGGTGGCAACAAATGTTGTGTCTAACTATGGAGATAGTCTGTTTAATGAAATTTCTTGTTTGGTAGCAACGGAGTTTGATGTGTAGTATCTACGGCTTTACACTAGGTAGTCATTTTGCAATGCAATTGTAGGCGACATCCAACAGGATTTTAGGTGCTTGCATCAACACCTTTTTCCATATCTCCTAGAAAATATGACGACAGTTGGAACTTGGCAGGAATACCTTGTAAACATGGTGCTTCCATATGAAAAAGGGAATATGGAGGGTTGTAGTTTCTATTTCCAATGGTTGTCTATGATAGTCAGAGTAAATTTCCAGGTTTTGTCAGCGTTGCCAGATGGAACTGTCCATTCTTGGTTTACTGATTCAAATTACGATTGAACATTTGACATCCTCTCATTGAAAAAAAATACAACACATATCCATTATGAACCTTTGCTTCGACATATCCGTGGTTCAGGGTTGGATGTCCATGTGACCTAAATCGCATCGAATCTACATATGTGCAGAATGCTTTTTAGTGAGAATGAAACTCTTGCTGGGTCCGATATGGCCATAGAGGGCTTGAACAAAAAAATGATGCATGAAATTACAGTTGTGATGAGCCCATATAGGGCTTAAACAAAAAACCTTGAAAAACAATATGCATCAAATTCATCCCAGTTGTGATGAGGCCACACAGGCCTTGAACAAAAAATGTAGGCTACGTTATCAGCACCTGGGTCAGAGAAAAATTCATCACAATTGCCATCAGCTCATCGTTCCCTTGGGCAAGAAACGTAGACCAAGTTACCACAACTTGAAAAAGGTCATTCGCAAGAGAAATAAATACATTGCCACATTTCCTATTAGAGAGAAAGCCACATATGAGAATCTAAAGAAACTTGTCCGTGCAGAAATGAACAGAAACATGTGCGCTCACATATCCCAGAATGGTCATGCAACCGTCACATTTTGTGTGCTAGTAACAACACCATGGACTATTGGCATTGAAAACCAGAAAACATTTTCCACCCATACTTCCCTGCGAAAGAAAAATGCAACACAGATGTACATGAAAAAAATTAAAGATACTCCTTCCATTGCATGTGCAATTTGTGAGCAACTTAATTTCTCAAAAAACAACAAGTCTTTCAGGGCTGCTTTGCAAGCAGAATACTTCTAGTTGACAGCGCACGATAAAACATTTTCTAGTGGAAAAAGTTTTCTTCCATGCAAACGGTCACCTCAACATGGAAAACTGCCACAGCTCCCAATGCCTGGCCAAATAAGATGTAATGCACCACTACCAGATGTAAGTGTGCTTACGGAACTTGAGGAGAGAGTTGGCTCTCTCCAAATTGCATTTACTTGAATGAGGCCTTGGGGCTATAAACGACTCCAGATGGGCTTAACAGGATCAATTATTAATGGGCCTATTTAAGTAGATGTTGTACAAAGACTCTTTCCACAATTCATTAACAATACACTGACAATTGTCGTGCCTCTGAAAAGATGCTTGCGATACAAAAATGCATATCAGACAGGCAAAGTGCTTATGCATGCTGTTATGAAAGCATTAAAGTAATTATGTTCGAGGGACTTGTACAAAGCACAAAACATTTATATAAATGACAACTGGAACAATGTTATTGCAGAAGAGAATAGAAACTCTGTAGACACTTTCAAAAATCCTATTGAATTTGATACAATTGATCAATCAGAGAATGAAACGCGTGTTGAGACATTGGTGCATGGAATTCAAGGAAAAATTCGTTGAGGAAATGAACTTTCCAACACTCTTCTATGGAGATGTAGGTTCCACTGATATCACAAATTGATTAAGTTATCATAAAATAGTTTGATGGGAGATACTAAATTCAATCCCCAATCCCAGTCTATATGACAAATGCATTTAAATTTTCAGGAATATGTAACAAAGTCTTATGTTTTCCATCTTTTCGAAATAAAACTATTCTTTTGTCTTCTCATATATTTATGTGTTGCTACCATTTTCTCTTTAGCTATGCTGAATGTGAAGACATTCTATTTATTTTATTTCAATTATCTTCCTTTCTGATGCCACTTGTCCTTTAGAATGTTTCTGACAAAGGCCCTTACAATTAAAATAGTCCGAACTCCGGTTGTAAATTTGTATATCGCCAAACTCTGGGTGTTCTCTGTAGGCCACGGAACAACATAGACCAATTTTTTATCCCACCAGTGCCAAAACCCGCGTTCCAACAACCGACTAACTATGGATTCAGGGCTTTGTCCATGCTCTATCAAATCTCATCCCCATAGTTTATAAAAGTACATATTTTGTATGTATAAAAGTAAATATCTTATTTTTAAAATTACATCTTTCGTATGTATAATTTATGGTCTCTAGGGACCTTTAACTTTATAAATTTCAATTTCTTCTCTCCAGGAGCCCTTGTTTTAAGGAAAGCTAATTCGACAATGCTGATTTTTTTTGTGCTTTTCTCCACTAAACTATGTAACAGGTGTCACTACTACTTTTTTTGTGTTTTCTTGTCCGCGACCCTATGTAAAACAAGTATGGTAATGATAAAATTTTTTGACATGAGGCCCTTAAAATTGAAATTGTGCCCAAGTCCGATTGTCAATTTGTATATCGCGGAACTATTAGTTCTTTTTTGTAGGACACGGAACAACAAAAAATCCCAATTTTCAGCCCCCCATCCCGAGAACCCGCTATCCAAAAAATGACAAATTATGCTATGACGACTCCGTCCATGCTCTTTAACATCTCATCCCCATACTGTATAAAAGCACATATTTCGTATGTATAAATATAAATATCTACTTTGTAAAATTACATATTTTGTATATATAAATTATGCATATTTTTCCCTGCCTGGTCATTTTCAAAATTACATATGCTGTAAATCACTCACTCAAATTTCACATATCATATTTCACACACACACACACACACACACACAAACACACACACATATATATATGTTTCTTTAAATTTACAGGAATATGTAAGATGTTTTATTATTTTTTATACATAAATGTCATAAAATTGTGTTCACTATTTTATCTTTACCAGCTGTCTTGCTTACTTCTTGCCACAGAGGTCGTTACAATTGAATTAGTCCAAACTATGCTTGTCAATTTGTATATCACAGACCTCTGGGTATTCTTTGTAGGCCATGGAACAACAGAGGCCCATTTTTCAGCCTGCCAGCACGAGAACCCGCGATGCCAAATCAACTGGCTAGCTATGAATTCAGGGCTCCGTGCATGCTCTATAAAATGTCATCCCCATAGTCTATAAAAGCACATATTTCATAAGTATAAAAGTAAATATCTTCTTTATAAAATTTCATCTTTGCTATGTATAGTTTATGTTGTCTAGGAACATTTAATTTCATAAATTTCAATTTCTTGTGTCCAGGAACCCTTGTTTTAAGAAAATCTATTTCGGGAATGCTAGTTTTTTTGTGCTCTTCTCCACGAACCTATGTGACAGACGTTACTACTATTTCTTTTGTGTTTTTTGTCCACTAGCATATGTAAAACATATGTAAAAAATACTATTTTGGGAATGCTACATTTTTTTGGACACGATGCCCTTAAAATTCTAATAGTCTGCAAGTCCAATTGTCAGTTTGTATATTACGAAAACTATTGATGCTTTTTATAGGACTGGGAAGAACAGAAGCCCAATTTTCAGCTCGACATCCCGAGAACCCGTCATCCAAAAACAGGCTAAGTATGGAATGAGCACTCTGCTTTGTAAAATTACATATTCCGCTTGTCAATTTGTATATCGTGGAACTATGGGTATTCTTTGTAGACCATGGAGCAACACAGGCCCATTTTTCAGCCCGACAGCCCGAGAACCCGCGATGCAAAAAACTGGCCAAGTATGAATCCAGGGTTCTATGCATGCTCTATAAAATGTCATCCCCATACTCTATAAAAGCACATATTTCATATCTATGAAAGTAAAAATATTCTTTATAAATTTGCATCTTTTGTATGTATAATTTATGTTGTGCAGGAACCTTTAATTTCATAAATTTCAATTGCTTTTGTCCAGGAACCCTTGTTTTAAGAAGCATCCAAAAACTGGCTAAGTATGGAATGAGGGCTCCACTTTGTAAAATTACATATTTTGTATCTATAAATTATGTTGTACATGAACCTTTCATTTCATAAATTTCAATTTCTATTATGTCGACAATCCCTTCTTTTAAAGAAAACTAAGTCAGGAATGGTAAAAATTTTTTGTGTTTTTTCTCAACAAACCTATGTAGCAGACATTACCACTATTTTTTACAATTGAACTAGTCCGAACTCCTCTTGTCAATTTGTATATCGTGGAACTCTGGGTATTCTTTGTAGACCACGGAACGACACAGGCCCATTTTTCAACCCAGCAGTTCAAGAACCCACGATGCAAAAAACTGGCTAACTATGAATCCAGGGCTCTGTGCATGCTCTATAAAATGTCATCCCCATACTCTATAAAGTACATATTTCGTATCTATGAAAGTAAATATCTACTTTATAAAATTGCATCTTTCGTATGTATAATTTATGTTGTCCAAGAACCTTTACTTTCATAAATTTAAATTTCTTGTGTCTAGGAACCCTTGTTTTAAGAAAAACTATTTCGGCAAAGCTATTTTTTTGTGTGCTCTTCTCCACGTACCTATGTAACAGACGTTACTACTATTTTTGTGTATTTTTTCCATGACCGTATGTAAAAAATATGTAAGCAATACTATTTCGACAATGGTTAACTTTTTGGACAGGATGCCCTTAAAATTCTAATACTCCGCAAGTCGGATTGTTAGTTTGTATATCACAGAACTATTGGTGCTTTTTGTAGGCACAGAAGAACATAAGCCCAATTTCCAGCCCGACATCTCAAGAACCCGCCATCCAAAGCTAGCTAAGTATGGAATGATGACTCCGCTTTGTAAAACTACATATTCTCTATGTATAAATTATTTTGTCCAGGAACCTTTCATTTCATAAATTTCAATTTCTATTATGTCCACGATCCCTTGTTTTAAAGAAAAATAAGTCAGGAATGCTAAATTTTGTTTGCGTTTTCTATCAACAAACCTATGTAACAGACATTGCCACTAATTTTTACAATTCAAATAGTTCGATCTCCGCTAGTCAATTTGTATATCGCGGAACTCTAGGTATTCTTTGTAGGCCATGGAACAACAGAGGCCCAATGCTAAATTTGTTGGACATGATTCCCTTAAAATTCTAATATTCTGGGAGTCCAATTGTCAGTTTTTATATCGCGGAACTATCGGTGATTTTTGTAGGGCACAGAAGAATAGAAGCCCAATTTTCGGCCCGACATCCCGAGAACCCGCCATACAAAAACTGGCTAAGAATGGAATGAGTGCTCCTCTTTGTAAAATTACATTCTGTATGTATAAATTATGCTATCCAGGAACCTTTCATTTCATAAATTTCAGTTTCTAGTGTCCACAATCCCTTCTTTTAAAGAAAACCAAGTCAGGAATGCTAATTTTTTTTGTGTTTTTTGTCAACAAACCTATGTAACAAACATTACCAGTATGTTTACAATTCAAATAACCCCAACTCCACTTGTCAATTTGTATATCACAAAACTCTGTATGTATAAATTATTTTGTATAAAATTACATATTCTGTATGTATAAATTATTATGTCCAGGAACCTTTCATTTCATAAATTTCAATTTCTATTATGTCCATGATCCCTTGTTTTAAAGAAAACTAAGTTAGGAATGCTAAAGTTTGTTTGCATTTTCTGTCAACAAACCTATGTAACAGACATTGCCACTGAATTTTACAATTCAAATAGTCTGATCTCCGCTAGTCAATTTGTATATCGCAGAACTCTGGGTATTCTTTGTAGGCCACGAAACAGGAGAGGCCCAATGCTAAATTTGTTGGACACGATGCCCTTAAAATTCTAATAGCCCGGGAGTCCAATTGTGAGTTTGTATATCATAGAACTATTGGTGCTTTTTGTAGGGAATGAAAGAACAAAAGCCCAATTTCCAGCCCGACATCCCGAGAAACCACCATCCAAAACTGGCTAAGTATGGAATGATGGCTCCGCTTTGTAAAACTACATATTCTCCATGTATAAATTATTCTATCTAGGAACCTTTCATTTCATAAATTTCAATTTCTATTATGTCCACGATCCCTTGTTTTAAAGAAAACTAAGTTAGGAACGCTAAATATTGTTTGCGTTTTCTGTCAACAAACCTATGTAATAGACATTGACACTAATTTTTACAATTCAAATAGTCTAATCTCCGCTAGTCAATTTGTATATTGTGGAACTTTGGGTATTCTTTGTAGGCCACGGAACAGTAGAGGCCCAGTGCTAAATTTGTTGTACACAATGCCCTTAAAATTATAATAGTCCGGGAGTCCAATTGTCAGTTTGTATATCGTGGAACGATCGATGCTTTTTATAGGGAACAAAAGACCATAAGCCCAATTTTCAGCCCAACATCCCGAGAACCCGCCATCCAAAAACTGGCTAATTATGGAATGAGGTCTCCTCTTTGGAAAATTACATTCTGTATGTACAAATTATGCTGTCCAGGAACCTTTCATTTCATAAATTTCAGTTTCTAGTGTCTACGATCCCTTCTTTTAAAGAAAACAAAATCAGGAATGCTAATTTTTTTTGTGTTTTTTGTCAACAAACCTATGTAACAGACATTACCAATATGTTTTACAATTCAAATAGCCCCAACTCCGCTTGTTAATTTGTATATCGCGGAACTCTGTATGTATAAATTATTTTGTATAAAACTACATATTCTGTATGTATAAATTATTCTGTCCAAGAACCTTTCATTTTATAAATTTCAATTTCTATTCTGTCCACGATCCCTTGTTTTAAAGAAAACTAAGTCAGGAACACTAAATTTTGTTTGCGTTTTCTGTCAACAAACCTATGTAACAGACACTGCCACTGATTTTTACAATTCAAATAGTCCAATCTCCGCTAGTCAATTTGTATATAGTGAAACTCTGGGTATTCTTTGTAGGCCATGAAACAGGAGAGGCCCAATGCTAAATTTGTTGGACACAATGCCCTTAAAATTCTAATAGTCCGGGAGTCCAATTGTCAGTTTGTATATTGTGGAACTATTGATGCTTTTTGTAGGGCACAGAAGAACAAAAGCCCAATTTTCAGCCCGACATCCCAAGAACCCGCCATCCAAAAACTGGCTAAGTATGGAATGAGGGCTCTGCTTTGTAAAATTACATTATGTATGTATAAATTATGTTGTCCAGGAACCTTTCATTTTATAAATTTTAGTTTCTAGTGTCCATGATCCCTTCTTTTGAAGAAAACCAATCATCCGGATTATTTTCGGCACAAAATGAGATCGAAGATATAATAAAGAAATGCATAGAGATATCGCAGATGTTCAATAATATAACATAAATATATCAAAGATGAAACCATAAACACATAGATATAATAATACACAATTTCTATTAATGAAAGAAATGTACAGAGACTGTAAAAATACATAGTGAAAGACTCACTAGAATGGTGGTAGCTTATCTCTGAGAAGAGATGTGATGACTACTCGCATTCAAAAGAAGATGAGTACAATGAGGCTATGAAGGCCTTTTTACAATAAACAGGAATGCCCAAAACCCTATACATCCAAAAACCTAACCCTAGGAGATGAAGCGCCAAAAGTCATGTGGGCCCCGTTTGGGTAAGTTAGTACATCAACTTCTCGAGGTCGTAATTTTTGCATACGATCTCCGTTTTAGGCGTATGATATCTCGTTGTAAAGATATCATCGAGGAGATTCATTTTTGGGGATCAATTATGACTTTGAATATCATTGAGAAACTCGATCTTGAAAAACCTTCATTTAGGCCCTCAAAATGGCCCCGAAAGTTCAAACCTGCTAAAAATAGTAAATTAACAAAATTGCCAGAAAATTGTTTTGAGCTAGTTGGAAAAGGTGGGTGGCCATCAATATCCACCTGGATCAATCCTCCCTCCTTATGAAGCAATGGTATCCATTGTGTTGAGTTCCCGGGGGAGAGGGAAAAGCATTTGTTGGATTTGCAGCTTGGTGAGCTTCTTGTATTGCTGGAGATATCGCATTGCTCAGTTTGTGGAAGTATGTCAAGAACGTGTTGAGGGTGAGGTTGTTCAAAAAGTTGAGATACATGAGAGGACGGTGTGCAGAAGGAATATTTGTGCTTTGATGCATCCTTGTCGACCTGCTTCTACTGGATAAAAGGTGCTTGGGGTGAGGCTATAGTGGTTGCAGTGTCCTTCTGTTCTCCTTTTGAACAGATTGTGAAGAAGCTAAATTTTGTAGTATGAGATACTACTTTGCATCACTTTTTAGGTGGAAAAATAGTCTGAACTACCTCTGGTATTCTATAGAGAAGACCCCCCAATTTAACAATGACACTACGGGGTCGAGACTCATAAACAACATGGCGCTTCCACATATATGGTTGGACCAAGAGCACATCACAGACATCAAGTGGGTAACATCACATAATACCTCATCCTTGAAGGGCTGGATGTCATATGGCAATCTACATTGTTGGCTGACACGAAGATCTCGTCCTTGGTGAAGCCACCCGATGTTGTATGGCTGCGGGTATGGTGTTGTTGACAATCCCAACTATTTGACAACCTCTGCTGAGATGAGGTTCTTCTGGCTTCCACTATCAACAATTAAATGCAGCAGGGTCCCCTTCACCTACATCTGTGAATGAAAGAGGCACACGCTCCCCCTCTTTGGGATATGTTGGTTCTTCTCGTAGAATTGTTGCGGTCGTGACAATAGCAGTGGGGTCTGCGTCAATGATCTGTCCTTTACTAGTATTTTCATAATCGGATTCAGAATCAGGGTTCGGCTCCTTGTCTTTGATCTCGGCTACCAATTAATGTTTTGAGAAACATTCATCGGTGTTGTGCCAAAGGATTTTGTGGAAATCGCACCATTTTCCAGTGTCCTTCTTTGTCTTCCCATGACCCTTCTTTTCCTGTGTCTTGGACTGGTTTTCGAGAGATTGTTTGTTAGGGTTGTCTTTATCATACTTTGGTTGTTGCGGATTTACAGATATGAAATCCCATTTGTTTTGGTGCTTTAATTTTTTCTCGATTTTAACAGCATATCGATAAGCAGCACTGAGTGATGAGATGTCCAGAAAATCCATTTCAGTCTGGATGTATCTGTGTAGAGCCCCACGGTATTTCAGAACCAAATGTCGCTCGGAGTCTTTGATACCCAACTTGGTGCACAATGTATGGAAAGTATTGTTGAACTCCATAAATTCTTGGCCCCTCTCTTGCCACAGTGTGGTCCATCTCATGTACTGGTCCTCATAGTTTCCAACAGTGTAATATTGTTCCTTTACCGCATCCACAAAAAAATCCCAATGGGGATCAGCCCCATATATTTCAGACTCCTCTGTGGAACTCTGCTCCCAATAAGTTTCCCAACAATGTTTGACATGGGGGAGAGCTTTAAGGAGTGTGAAGGTGATATTTTCTTTGTCAGAAAATTTGTGAACAGAGAAATAACCTTCTAGCAGATTTAACCATTTATCTAGGGCTTATGCATCTATCCTTCCTTCAAATGCAGGAATATCAAATTTAACATGTACCTTGAAAGGAGAGGTGCCTCCAAAGTGGTCTCTTAATGAAGATGTGCCTGTTTCTATCAGTAGGCGTTGAAGGATGTGGGAAAAATTCTCCATCATTTCATCCCTTTGTCACGTGAGAGCTTGCTCAAGCAACAAACTAATATGATCGTCTGCTCCGTCATTTTTCTTTTCTTCCGCCATTGACGGTTTCTTGGGTGTGCGAGAATGATTGTCCTAAAGAGAGACAAGCTCGAGACCCAAATTTCTATACTCGGACCTCGTTGGGGACATGCACTGAAAAAAATGATCAAGAACAACCTGCTCTGATACCACTCATCCAGATTATTTTCGGCACGAAATGAGATCGAATATATAATAAATAAATGCATAGAGATATCACAGATATTCAATAATATAAAAGAAATATATTAGATATGCAACCATAAACACAGAGATACAGTAATACACGATTTCTATTAATGAAAGAAATGTACAGAGACTATAAAAATACAGAGTGAAAGACTCACTAGAATGGTGGCAGCTTATTTCTGAGAAGAGATGTGACGGCTACTCACATTTGCAAGAAGATGAGTACAATGAGGCTTTGAAGGAATTTTTACAATAAATAGGAATGCCAAAAACGTTAGACATCCAAAAACCTAAGCCTAGGAGATGAAGCGCCAAAAGTCATACGGGCCACGTTTGGGTAAGTTAGTACATCAACTTCTCGGGGTCGTAACGTTTGCATACAATCTCTATTTTAGGCGTATGATAGCTCGTTGGAAAGGTATAATTGAGGAGATTAATTTTAGGGGCTCAATTATAAATTTGGATATTAGTGAGAAACTCGATCATGAAAAACCTTCATTTAGGCCCTCAAAATGGCCTCAGAAGTTAAAACCTGCTAAAAATAGTAAATTGTCAAAATTGCCAGAAAATTGTTTTGAGCCAGTCGGAAAAGATGGGTGGCCACCGATATCCACCTGGATCAATCCTCCCTCCTTAGGAAGAAATGGTATTCATTGCGTTGAGTTCTTGGGGGAGACGAAAAATCATTTGCTGGATCTACATCTTGGTGAGCTGCTTGTATTGCTGGAGATATCGTGCTGCTCAGTTTGTGGAAGTATGTCAAGAACCTGTTGAGGCTGAGGTTGTTCAACAAGTCGAGATACATGAGAGGACGGTGTGCAGAAGGAATCTTTGTGCTTTGTTGCAGCCTTGTGGACCTTCTTCTCCTAGATAGAAGGTGATTGGGGTGAGGCTGTAGTGGTTGCAGTGTCCTTCTGTTCTACTTTTGAACAAATTGTGAAGAAGCTAAATTTTGTAGTATGAGATGCTACTTTGCGACATTTTTTAGGTAGAACAATAGTCGGAACTACATCTGGTATTCTGTAGAGATGACCCCCCAAGTTAACAATGACACTATGGGGTCGATACTCATAAACAACATGGTGCTTCCACATATATGGTTGGCCCAAGAGAACATCACAGACATCCAATGGGGAAACATCACATAATACCTCATCCTTGAAGGGCTATATGTCGTATGACAATCTACATTGTTGGCTGACATGGAGATCTCATCCTTAGTGAATCCACCCGATGTTGTATGGCTGCAGGTGTGGTGTTGTTGACAATCCCAACTGTTTGACGACCCTTGCTGAGATGAGGTTCTTCTGGCTTCCCCTATCAACAATAAAATGCAGCGGGGTCCCCTTCACCCACATCTGTGAATGAAAAAAGATCTCCCCCTCTTCGGGATCTGTTGGTTCTTCTGGTTGAATTGCTGCGGTTGCGACAATAGCAGTGGGGTCTACGTCAATAATCTGTCCTGTACCAGTATTTTCAGAATCGGATTCAAAATCAGGGTTTGGCTCCTTGTCTTTGATCTTGACTACCAATGACTGTTTTGAGTGACATTCATCGGTGTTGTGCCAAGGGATTTTGTGGAAATCGCACCATTTTCTAGTGTCCTTCTTTGTCTTCCCATGACCCTTATTTTCCCATGTCTTGAACTGGTTTTCGGGAGACTATTTATTCGATATTTCTTTGTCATAATTTGGTTGTTGCAGATTTACAAATCCAAAATCCCTTTTGTTCTGGTGCTTAAATTTCTGCTCGATTTTAACAACATATCGATAAGTAGCACCGAGTGATGAGATGTCCAGAAAATCCATTTCAGTCTGGATGTATCTGTGTAGAGCCCCACGGTATTTCATAACTAAATGTCACTTGGAGTCTTTGATACCTAGCTTGGTGTGCAACGTATGGAAGGTATTGGTGAACTCCGAAACTTCTTGGGCCCTCTCTTGTCGCAGTGTGGTCCATCTCATGTACTGGTCCTCATAGATTCCAACAGGGTAATACTGTTCCTTTACCGCATCCACAAAACAATCTCAAGTGGGATCGACCCCATATATTTCAGACTCCTCTGTGGAACTCTTCTCCCAATAATTTTCTCACCAATGTTTGACATGGGGGAGAGCTTTAAGGAGTGCGAAGGTGATCTTTTCTTTGTCGGATAATTTGTGAACAGAGAAATAACCTTCTAGCAGATTTAACCATTTGTCTAGGCCTTCTGCATCTATCTGTCCTTCAAATACAGGAATATCAAAATTAACTTGTACCTTGAAAGGCAAGGTGCCTCCAAAGTGTCTTCTTGATGAAGATGTGTCTGTTTCTATAGGCAGGCATTGAAGGATGCGGGAAAAATTCTCCATCATTTCGTCCTGCTGTCGCGTGAGAGCTTTCTCAAACAAATGATTGATAGGATCGTCTGCTCTGTCATTTTTATTTTCTTCTGCCATTGAGGGTTTCTTGGGTGTGTAAGAGAGATTTTCCTCAAGAGAGACAAGCTTGAAACCCAACTTGCTATACTCATACCTTGTCGGGGACATGCACTAAAAAAAATGATCAAGAACAGCCTGCTCTAATACCACTTATCCAGATTATTTTCAGAACGAAATGAGATTGAAGATATAATAAAGAAATGCACAAAGATATCGCAGATATTCAATAATATAACAAAAATATATCAGAGATGCAACCATAAACACAGATATGTAGTAATACACGATTTCTATTAATGAAAGAAATGTATAGAGACTGTAAATATACAGAGTGAAAGACTTACTAGAATGGTGGCAGCTTATCTCTGAGAAGAGATGTGATGGATACTTGCATTCACAAGAATATGAGTACAATGAGGCTCTGAAGGCCTTTTTACAATAAACAGGAATGCCAAAAACCCTAGACATCCAAAAACCTAACCCTAGGAGATGAAGCGCCAAAAGTCATGTGGGCCCCGTTTGGGTAAGTTAGTACATCAACTTCTCGGTGTCATAACTTTTGCATACGATCTCCATTTTAGGCATATGATATCTCGTTGGAAAGGTACCATCGAGGAGATTCAATCATGACTTCAGCTATTGTTGAGAACCTCTATCTCGAAAAACCTTCATTTAGGCCCTCAAAATGGCCCCGAAAGTTAAAACTTGCTAAAAATAATAAATTGCCAAAATTGCCAGAAAACTTTTTTGAGCCAGTTGGAAAAGGTGGGTGGCCACCGATATCCACCTGGATCAATCATCCCTCCTTAGGAAGCAATGGTCTCCATTGTGTTGATTTCCCGGGGGAGAGGGAAAAGTGTTTGTTGGATCTGCATCTTGGTGAGTTGCTTGTATTGCTGGAGATTCCGCGTTGCTTAGTTTGTGGAAGTATGTCAAGAACCTGTTGAGGGTGAGGTTGTTTGACAAGTTGAGATACATGAGAGGACAGAGTGCAGAAGGAATCTTTGCACTTTGTTGCATCCTTGTCGACTTGCTTCTACTAGATAGAAGGTGCTTGGGGTGAGGCTGTAGTGGTTGTAGTGTCTTTATGTTCTCCTTTTGAACAGATTGTGAAGAAGCTAAATTTTGCAGTATGGGATACTACCTTGCGACACTTTTTAGGTGGAACAATAGTTGGAACTACCTCTGGTATTATGTAGAGATGACCCCCCAAAGTAACAATGACACTGGGGTCAAGACTCATAAACAATATCACGCTTCCACATATATGGTTGGCCCAAGAGAACATTACAGACATCCAGTGGGGCAACATCACATAATACCTCATCCTTGAAGGGTTGGATGTCATATGACAATCGACATTGTTGGCTGACATGGAGATCTCGTCCTTGGCGAAGCCACCCGATGTTGTATGGCTGCGGGTGTGGTGTTGTCGACCATCCCAACTGTTTGGCGACCTCTGTTGAGATGAGGTTCTTCTGTCTTCCGCTATAAACAATAAAATGTAGTGGGGTCCCCTTCACCCACATCTGTGAATGAAAAAGGTGTTCCCCCTCTTCGAGATTTGTTGGTTCTTCTGGTTGAATTGTTGCGGTTGCGACAATAGCAATGGGCTCTGCGTCAATGATCTGTCCTTTACCAGTATTTCTAGAATCGGATTTTGAATCAGAGTTCGGATCTTTGTCTTTGATCTCGACTACCAATGACTATTTTGAATGACATTCATCGGTGTTGTGCCAGGGGATTTTATGGAAATCGCACCATTTTCTGGTATCCTTCTTTGTCTTCCCGTGACCCTTCTTTTCCTGTGTCTTGGACTGGTTTTTGGGAGACTGTTTGTTAGGGTTGTCTTTGTCATACTTTGGTTGTTGCATATTTATAGATCTGAAATCCCATTTGTTCTGGTGCATAAATTTCTGCTCGATTTTAATAGCATATCGATAAGCAGTACCGAGTGATGAGATGTCCAGAAAATCCATTTCAGTTTGGATGTATCTGTGTAGAGCCCCACGGTATTTCAAAAACAAATGTCACTCAGAGTCTTTGATACCTAGCTTGGTGCGCAAGGTATTGAAGGTATTGGTGAACTCCGAAACTGCTTGGCCCCTCTCTTGCCACAGTATGGTCCATCTCTTGTATTGGTCCTCATAGTTTCCAATAGGGTAATACTGTTCCTTTACCGCATCCATAAAAAAATCCCAAGTGGGATCAGCCCCATATATTTCAGACTCCTTTGTGGAACTCTGCTCTCAATAATTTTCCCACTAATGTTTGACATGAGGTAGATCTTTAAGGAGTGTGAAGGTGATCTTTTCTTTGTCGGAAAATTTGTGAATCGAGAAATAACTTTCTAGCAGATTTAACCATTTATCTAGGGCTTCTGCATCTATCTGTTATTCAAATACAGGAATATCAAAATTAACTTGTAACTTAAGAGGCGAGGTGCCTCCAAAGTGGTCTCTTGATGAATATGCGCATGTTTCTATCAGCAGGCATTGAAGGATGTGGGAAAAATTCTCCATCATTTCGTCCCTTTGTCGCATGAGAGATTGCTCAAGCAACGGACTGATAGGATCGTCTGCTCCGTCATTTTTCTTTTCTTCTGCCATTGAGAGTTTCTTGGGTGTGCAAGAGTGATTTTCGTCAAGAGAGAAAATCTTGAGACCTAACTTGCTATACTCAAACCTTGTCGGGGACATGCACTGAAAAATATGATCAAGAACAACCTGCTCTGATACCACTCATCTAGATTATTTTCAGCACGAAATGAGATTGAAGATATAATAAACAAATGCACAGAGATATCACAGATATTCAATAATATAACATATATATATCAGCTATGCAACCATAAACATAGATATACAGTAATACACGATTTCTATTAATGAAATAAATGTACAGAGACTGTAAAAATACAGAGTGAAAGACTCTCTAGAATGGTGGAAGCTTATCTCTGAGAAGAGATGTGATGGCTACTCGCATTCACAAGAAGATTAGTACAATGAGGCTCTAAAGGCCTTTTTACAATAAACAGGAATTCAAAAAATACTATACATCCAAAAACACAACCCTAGGAGAGGAAGCACCAAAAGTGATGTGGGCCCCGTTTGGGTAAGTTAGTACATCAACTTCCCAGGGTCGTAACTTTTGCATACGATCTCCGTTTTAGGCGTATGATAGCTCGTTGGAAAGGTATCATCGAGGAGATTCATTTTGGGGGATCAATTATGAATTTGATACCATTGAAAAACTCTATCACGAAAAACCTTCATTTAGGCCCTCAAAATGGCCACAGAAGTTAAAACCTGCTAAAAATAGTAAATTGCCAAAATTGCTAGAAAATTGTTTTGAGCCAGTCGAAAAAGGTGGGTGGCAATCGATATCCACCTAGATCAATCTGTCCTCCTTAGGAAGAAATGGTCTCCATTGCGTTGAGTTCCCGGGGGAGAGGGAAAATCATTTGCTGGATCTGCATCTTGGTGAGCTGCTTGTATTGCTAGAGATATTGCACTGCTCAGTTTGTGGAAGTATGTCAAGAAACTGTTGAGGCTGAGGTTGTTCAACAAGTCAAGATACATGAGAGGATGGTGTGCAGAAGGAATCTTTGTGCTTTGCTGCAGCCTTGTCGACCTGCTTCTTATGGATAGAAGGTGCTTTGGGCGAGGATGTAGTGGTT
Source organism: Picea engelmannii (assembly GCA_009831015.1). Classification (NCBI taxonomy): domain Eukaryota; kingdom Viridiplantae; phylum Streptophyta; class Pinopsida; order Pinales; family Pinaceae; genus Picea; species Picea engelmannii. Next base: position 1,975,581 of record ML781489.1, read on the forward strand.
GCGGTGTCCTTCTGTTCCCCTTTTGAATAGATTGTGAAGAAGATAGATTTTGCAGTGTGAGATACTACCATGCGACACTTTTTATGTGGAACAATAGTCAAAACTACATCTGGTATTCTATAGAGATGACCCCCCAAAGTAATAATGACACTACGGGGTCAAGACTCATAAACAACATGGCGCTTCCATATATATAGTTGGCCCAAGAGAACATCACAGACATCCAATGGGGCAACATCACATAATACCTCGTCCTTGAATGACTCGATGCTGAATGACAATCGACATTGTTGGCTGACATGGAGATCTCGTCCTTTGTTGGGCTACGAAAAAGGTATAAATATCTTCCTTTTTCCCATAGTTCATGGTATGATTTTGATTGATTCTTCAGATAGTTAGGGATAAATAGGAAAGAACATGATTAATATGTCTCTTAGGATTGTTATTGAAGTTTTATTGAATAGATTTCAATTTATGATTGGAATGATTTGATTTTGTTGCAGAATTGGATAAATAACGGTCAAAGACAACCAAAAAGATTTTGGCTATGCGCAAGCCATTGGAGGTCGAAGACTTTTAGGCGCAAAGCAGTTTGAAGATAACGCATTTTCTATATTGTAATTATATAATAGTAAAGCAATCCTGAGGATCTTTCGATCCTCAGGATAGCTTGCTTTACCCAAACTATTGTAATATATAAGAGGGTAATAGATCCAGGAAAACAGAGAAAAAAACACATTCAAGTAATTAGATTCAGAATTGTTTTGTGAAAACAGTTTTTGTAAATGTTTTACCAGTCATGGAATCAATGAAAGTTTTGAGTGTTTTTATCATTTTCGTGCTCTGAGTTTCTCATAGCAGTACTTCTTAAGACCAAGGGCCCATTCTGAAGGAGTTACTATCTCATTCTATAATTGTATCAGTTCGAAGCTTGATTTCCATTTTATGATTCAGATCTCTTTTACAATAGCCAAGGATAAATGCACAAGTGTGTTAATGATTTTATGATTGGTTGCGTATAGAAGATAGACATTTCGATTAGTTATTAATGATTGCTATTATGATTTCCATTTCTGAAGTTATTGCTTGACTGTTCCTCCCATTTTCATCTGCGCTGTTCCTTTTCCTTAGATTTACGATTGTTGTTCTTTTTGGTTAAAGTTACAATAGTTGTTCCTTTCAGTTAAAGTTACAATAGTTGTTCCTTTCGACAAAGCTACATTAGTTGTCCCTTTCGATTAGATTATAATTGTTGTTTCTTTATGCAAATAGAGTAATTTTTCATTTCCTTTCCAGTAATCAGAATTCATAATTGATAGTCAATTTTGCAAGTCCTTAGTTAGATTCAATTTTTTCTTTCTAGTTAAGTGAATTCAATAGATTAATTAGTTCCTTTCCATTTCACAGCATCTTAGTAATCAGATTTCAATTCCATTTAGTTCTTAGAATCTTTGGTGAACGTTTGAGGAACTTGATTGTTGATGAACTCATATTTGGTTTAGCTACACGAGTTTAGGCTACCTGCATAGACTTTGCTAATATTCTTGAGATAAAAGATGAATCTCTGGGTTGATAAATTAATGTTAAACTAAGGTTGTTTTTAGGACATCTTTAGACACCAATATTTTGGTGCCGTTTCCGGGGAGAATGTCAAAGGTAGCATAAGTTGTGTCTCTGGAGGACCAGGTATTGAAGATGGAAGGTAAGAACCTATGCAGGTAATAAGTAAAATGCTTATGCCAACTCTTACCTCCAGTTGACACTTAAGAGGCTTCATAGGTGTTTTCTTTTGTTGAAATTTATTTTTGTTATTCTGTGAAGTGTGTATGACTAGAAAAAAGGATCTTGAAAAACCAAAACCCCCACCAAAAATTACCAAAACCCAGGGTTCGATGATCCCTGGAAGAAGCACTTTCATAGACGAAATCATCAAAAAGGGTGAATCTCAAGCTTCGGTTGGACCTAGGAAAGGACCCACCCGAATCCCTCAGGCAGTAGTTTCACCAACTATGGCCCACGGTGAGATTCATAGCAAAACTAAAGGGACTGAGCAGAGCTTTCAGAATACAGATTCCCCCACCGCTCAATCCCTTAGAAGAGGGAATCTCTAATAATCTGGAGGAGGGAATAGGAGAAAATAGCGGGGTTTCCAAGGCATACCTACCACCACCTAATCCCAAGTCTCCTGCGAAAGAAGAAGGCATATCCAAAATCCCAGATAAAGGGAGTGCAGTCAAATTCCTTGGAAGACCAAATAATCAACAATTTCAAACAGAATACCTGAATCAAGAACCTCTTGAAAATTGTTGGCACATTTTCGAACAAATGGCACAAGAAAATCAACAACAACCCTAGACCTCCACGCTGGAGTATCCAATAGTTTATCTAATTGACAATGCCCCCATGAAAGCAATCCCCTTACAAAACCTGCCAACCTTCCATGGATTGATTTCAGAAGACCCGGATGCATTCCTATTTGAATTTGATGTCCTATGTAGAGGGTATGACTACACCTATGAACCTCAAAAATTAAAACTACTCCCCTCTACCTTGAAGGGAGCATCCCTATGATGGTTCATGGAGTTGGGAGGTGGAACCATCAATTCATGGGACCAGATGAAACAAACCTTCTTGTTAAAATATCAAGACTATTGTAGAACCAGAGACCTAAAAGATGAAATCTTTCAAATGACTGCAAAAGAAAATGAATTATTAGAAGAATACGTCGAAAGATTTCAGTATAACTTGCAAAGATCACCCTACGGTACATTACCAGGTGAAGTACTCAAAGCAACTTTGATTAAGGGTATGAAAGATGAATGGGTAGAAATATTGAATCTAATGGGGAAAGGTGACATTTATCAGGAAACTTATGAAGACATTATTCCATTGTGTATCAGGTGCTCATGAGGAAGTACACAGACCAGATCAGGAATGTGGACGTCCCTCACAAGAAAGAACAATATCTCCAGCGGGGGTGTCACATGAGATGAAGTTGGTAATCTCCTAGAAAAATTTAAAACAGATATTTTGAGCACTTTGACTACACATTTGGATGTATTGTAGGCCAAAGAAAAGAAGGTAGAGGTAGAGAAGACCTTGGCTATATTTTTCCACAGGTGCAGAAAGAAACATGGCCCAAGGGAATGCCCCTTGGATATAGTTCGGGTTTGCGCTATTTGCGCCAAGGATCATGACATAGAGGAATGCCCATCACTCCTTGGATTGAAAGTTGTATTCAAAGAAGCAGAAGAGGAAACATAACCATTATATTTGATGGCTCAACACCATCAGTGGTAGTCTCGACCTCAAAATACATTTCAGGACCCTTCCTCTTTCTTTCCTAGACAGTACAATCAACAGTAGAATCCTAGATAGTGTAATCAACAACAGAATTTTAGCAGCTCATGGCAAGGTTAGCCATTTACTAATCAGAACTGCCAGCCCCAACAGTACCCACCTTCAATTCCTACCTAGCCAAACCAGTCTGCCACAAACCCCAACTGGAAAAATCAACCAGCTACAAGTTCCAATTGGCCAAATTCACAATACACCACCTCATCTTGGAAAAAATTGAATAATTCCTACCCTTCACAATGGCCTAACTCGACTGCCCAAAACACAAATTGGACCCAGAACTGGCAGCACCCCATGGGGATGAATAAACAACCTATGGGGATGAACTCTCAAACTCAACCTCCATTACAAACTCCACTCCCATTGCCCCAATCACAATTGTGCCCTCAATTACTTGCCCAACCCCACCCAAATCCCAATAACAGACCGACTTAGCTCATCCAGATTATGGAAAGTGGAGAAGGGGAAATCAATTCAGTAGGGTGCAATGAACTTTGGTTAAGATCGGGGTGCATCATCTTTCCCGAACAAAATTGCGTTCCCCATGAACAGGGGAATGAAAAACAAACAACAGTAACACCTTCGACTGTGGTAATAAAAGAAGAAATCAGGCAAGGGAGGAACACAGTCGAATCACAAGATTCTGATAAGGATGCAATTCCCTCCCCTCCGTTCCCTGAAAGACTGATGATAACAAAACCCACTGTATATCCTGACTTCGACATTGTAAGGGAACTCAGGAATTTATACATCAAAATTCCACTCCTGCAAGCACTGTAAGACATACCGATCTACGCAAAGACAATCAAGGAGCTATGTGGGAGGAAACCCATCAGAAAATTAAAAAATTCATCATCAATAGTTCATGTAGTAGGAGCCTTATATGATCTAATTTTGGGTAGAGAAATACCAGTTCAATATGCAGATCCGAGGAACCCCACAGTAACAGTGCAGATTCAGGGTTGTTCCTTTCCAAATACCCTAGTTGATTTGGGGGTGGCCATCAATATTCTAAATATGGAAACCTACAATGCCCTGGGTCTTCACTCTTTCGATCCAACCCTGATTATGTTGTAATTGGATGATCGATCAGTGGCCAAACCACTCAGCACACTACATGATATAGCCATTTTAGTTGATTCTTGGGAATATCCCGCAAATTTTCTCATCATCAACCCAAAAAGTGGACTTGAAGGACATCCATTGATATTGGGTAGACCATGGCTCAGGAAAGTTGATGCGTACATAGGCTGTTGATTGGGTACAATGACAATTTCTAGAGGAGGGGTTACAAGGAATCTCATCTTATATCCTCCATCTAAACCTAGTTCAATGATTGTACACCCGCAATTGCCACCACCACGATATCTTGAGAAGGATTGGTGTGCCCCACTAACGATGGAAGAAGCCCTCAAGCACAAGAATCAACTAGAGGATGATGTAATTAGTGGGTTTATTAACAACCCAACTGCTGTAAGTAACCCAACATGCCAGATGCTCCAAGCTGGTCTAGACTGTGAAGCACAGGGAGACCTGCTGGAAGATTTAATGGAACAACAAATTCCGACTACCGCTGTTCACAATAGAAAATTCGTTGAGATCGCACCAGGGAATTTTCTGAACATCAATGCTAACCTAGAAGAGAAACAACAATAAAAGCTAATCCAAACTCTCTCTAAATACCAACAAGCTTTTTCCTGGGAGTACTCTGATATGAAAGATATTGACCCACAACTCTGCACACACCACATTTATATTGAGAAAGACTCCCGACCTATTCGACAACCGCAAAGAAGACTGAATCCCCACCTCAGAGATATTGTTAAAGAAGAGCTACAAAAGTTGTTGGACGCAGATTTTATATACCCTATCTCAGATAGCCAATGGGTTTCCCCATTAGTCATCATCCCAAAGAAAAACAGAAAGTGGAGAATCTGCGTTGATTACAGGGAACTAAACAAAGCTACTAAAAAAGATCATTTTCCATTACCTTTCATCGATCAGGTCTTGGATACCTTGGCAGGGAATAAATTCTTCTCTTTCCTAGATGGTTTCAGTGGCTACAATCAGATTCATATTACCCCAGAAGATCATGATAAAATGACATTCACATGTCCCTGGGCTACCTTTGCCCACAAAGTATTTCCCTTCAGACTTTGTAACGCTCCAACTACATTCGAAAGGGCCATTCTAAGCATATTCAATTATCTGATTAGCGAAGGGCTTGAATTCTACATGGATGATTTCACCCCGTATGGTGATGACTTCGATCAAGCCTTGAATAATCTGGAGAAGGTATTGGAATGGTGCATCGCTACCAGGTTATGTTTAAGCCACGAAAAATGTCACTTGATGATGACAGAAGGTGTGTTATTAGGGCATTACATTTCTGCAGATGGAATTAGAGTAGACCCAACAAAAATTGAGGTAATTCTTAATATACCTACTCCACACAAACAAACTGAGGTACGTAGTTTTCTTGGTGCTTAAGGATACTATTGCAGATTTATGCCAATTTTTTCAAAAACTATTGTGCCTTTACATGCTTTGACAGGTAATGTAGAATTTCAATGGTCTGACAAATGCGATGTGGATTTTGCAGGACTAAATAAACTGATCTCAACAACGCCAGTGTTGAGGGGACCTAATTGGAAAATACCATTTCAAATTTCCACCGACGCCTCAGACATTGCCATAGGCGCTGTTCTGGGACAGGAAGTAGAAAAGAAACCCTACGCCATTTATTTCATTAGCAAGAATCTAAATCCAGCCGAACTTAATTATACAGTAACAGAGAAAGAGTTCTTAGTTGTTATACATGCCATCAATAAATTTTGTCATTATATAACAGGCTATCTAGTTATCATGTATACTAATCATTCTGCCATTAGATATCTAGCTAATAAACCAATTACTAATGGATGGGTCACTCGATTGTTATTATTATTGCAGGAATTTGATATCACAATCAAAGATCAACTTGGGAGAGAAAATCTTGTCGCAGACTTCCTATCCCGATTCCCCAAAACAGATGACTCATTAACAACTGAGGATCAATTTTTGGATGAGCATCTATTTGTTGTTAACACAAAACCACCTTTGTACGCTAATGTAGCAAACTATATAGAAGTGGGAAGATTACCGACACATTTATCATCAAAGGAAATATGACTGATCGTCCAGCATAGCACATGATTTACTTGGATCAGTGGATATCTTTTCCACACAGGAGTTGATCTCCAGATCCGGCGATGTGTACGCGAGGACGAAATCTATGACATACTGAAAGTAGGACATGATGAGCTCTGTGGGGGGCATTTTGTAGACTGCAAGACTGGATACAAAATCTTATATATGGGCTATTATTGGTCCTCAATATTCATAGATGCCAAGAAATATGTCCAAACATGCGACAACTACCAGCGGATGGGGAAACCAGGTCAGGCTGATGAAATTCCCTTGAAAACACAACTAGTTGTAGAACCATTTGAAAGATGGGCGCTGGACTTCATCGGCCCCTTTAATCCAAATTCAAATGAAAAGGCCTATATTCTCATTGCAACGGACTACATGACCAAATGGGTAGAGGCAGAAGCTTTACCAAATGAAACAGAAGAATTAGTCATCAAATTCCTTTTCAAATTGTTTGTACGGTATGGACTACCTAGAGAAATAATTATTGATGGAGGGTCACAATTTACAGGCCATAGAATCATAGCCACCCTGGATAGTTTTCACATCAAGCACGGATTTACTTCTCCATAGCACCCACAAGCAAACGGGCAGGTAGAAAGCACCAATAAGGTCCTAGAGGCAATTTTGATGAAGACTCTTTCAACAAACCGACAGAATTGGGCTACCGAGCTCCCAAATGCCTTATGGGATTATCATACAACCCAGTGTAACACCACTGGCTACTCTCCTTACCATCTAGTATATGGTAAAGAACCCATCTTCCCAATAGAATTCGAGATCAAGACCCTAAGAATGGCCTAGGAAATTGGACCAAATCTTACAGAAGCACATAAACAACGCCTTCAACGACTCAACGAATTGGATGAAGCATGCTTGTCTGTTGTGGAGCGCAAAACTATTATCCAACGACAGAGAGCAACTTGGCACAACAAGCATATCAAGAAGAAATCATTCAAGAAAGGTGACTGGGCACTCCTCTATGATTCCAGATTTCATGACTTTCCTGGGAAATTACAGACATGATGGCTAGGGTCGTATGAAATCAATGAAGTCCATGATAATGGCATGGTTACTTTGAGCACCATCGATGGGTCTGGGTCACCCTTTCTGGTCAATGGACATCGGTTGTGACTTTACCACTAGCCACCTTCAAAAGATTCTTTCTACCAAGAAGTAAGTAAAGACCCTATGGTGTAGATTTTGGCTGGCTAGGAAGGTAACCCAGCCACCCCAACTCCATAAATGATGTATTCTGTTTATATTGTACATACCGTACATAGTTTTCCAACTGAGTGGTTAGTTTTTCTTTGTTTTATAAAAAGTCATCTAGGAAACAAGAATGAGGACATATAACTACAATTAGCACCTTCTTTTGTTCCATACTCCTGTTTTGTTTTATTATACGAACTTTATCTCTTACATGTTCATGACGATGTTGTTCATTTCTCGCATTCCTGTTGTTTCTTTTTGAATGGAACAACTGTTGTTCCCTTTCTCGCGCATCTGTCATTTCCTTTTTGAATGGAACAACTATTATTCCCTTTTTCATGCGTTTGTTGTTCCTTTGTGAACGAAACGTCTGTTGTTCCTTTTTCGTGCGCCTGTTGTTCCTTTTTGAACAGAACAACTGTTGTTCCTTTTCGCGCGATTGTCGTTCCCTTCTTTACTATTCAAATGCTATCCATTCCTCCATAAGTGTGGCTTTCATAAATTAATTTTCACCAGCATTGTTTCTAATCGTCATTATAATGATCTGTCATTATTTTGTGGATGGTCCCTCACACCTTAACAAATTTTTTTTTCGTGGAGTAATCTCTCTGAAATATCTTAAACCTTGTTAATAATCAATCACCACCATAAGTTGTTTCTTCCCTTATATATGCAAATATACATGAATGATATTCTGCCTCTATATTATAAGGAGTCTTCAGCACACTTTTACTTGGCATCTTTACACTTCCTTATACCATCCCTTACTCTTAAGGAGTAGATGAGCCTNAAATTAATAATATATAAATACAATAAAATTTTCCCATAAAGAATGGGGGGTCTCATCATGAGCCAACCTACCACGATCATAGGATACTAACCTAAGTGACATTCCCACTATGGCTACCACACCACGACAATGGCCTTTGACATTTTCTTTTGTCAAAGGACAAGAGGTCTCATCATGAGCTGGCTTGTTCACTTAAGTTATAATCTAGTGAGTGGCATTATCACCATCTGGATACCAAACCAAGATAATGGTCTTCTTGGGAAAAGACAATTCAAATATTAAGAAAAGATACAAATAAAAGAAAAAAAAAAAACCTTTTTCATAAAGAACGGGGGGTCTCATCACGAGCCAACCTACCACGATCATAGGATACTAATGTAAGTGACATTCCCACTATGGCTACCACACCAGGGCAATGGCCTTTGACATTCTCTTTTGTCAAATGAAAAGAGGTCTCATCACGAGCTGGCTTGTTCACTTAAGTTACAATTTAGTGAGTGGCATTATCATCATCTGGCTACCAAACCAGGATAATGGTCTTTTTGGAAAAAGATGATTCACATGTGTATTGAGGATAAAGGCTCATCTAAGGGTTAAAAGGAAACCCTGCCGGCAACAGTGGCTCTGCCTATGGTATAGAAGATTATCTTAAAATACCAAGTTTCTGTGTGTCTCTAGATCTCCTTTACTCAAAAAAAATGAGGCTATCATATCAGTTATACTCAATCACCGGGAAAAGTAACAATATTATGTTAAGTGGATTATTTAAAAAAAATGATGAACATATTTAACTTATTTTTGATTGATTTCTCCATAAATCATTTTTTGCACATAGGTGTAATAAATTTACAAATTCCACACATCAAACGACTATTTAAATGATTTTTGGTGGCATGTGTCTTTTTGAAAATTATATATGGTTAGCTCCTATCGGCGGCGGTGATGCAATCATTACCTCTCACCTGAAATAACCCCACTCATTGCTTCCACCTACACTGACGGTCGAGGATGGCCTCTACATTAATGAGGGGGATGCTCGACACACTTCCCGACTAGCTGTAATGATTGCAATAAATACAAAACCCACGTCTTTATACATTTTTCGTCGTTGATATTTCCCATTTTTGGCATCTGTTTCTCCAAAGCCGGTCTAACCAAATTTGTAAATAGGAACGATAGTTGTTCTTTCTTTCTCACAGAAATATGGGTGGTAGAAGTGTGCACAGAGAGCTAGCATTACTCTGGGTTACAGAATAGGCAAGAGAAATCCTACATCGCGTGGGGTGGACCGAATACTTCAACCGCTTGCAAGGAGATGACACAAATGTCACATTGGAATTCTTTCAAAACATGCAAGGAGAAATCTCTATGGTGTAGGGTATACGAATACCAGTTACCTCGAAAATCATAGCAGAGGTCACAGGCCTCCCTAACACAGGGATTCAATGGACAGGTAAATACAGGAAGCTGAGGGAAGTCGTGGAATCCTTCACAGAGCCAGGGGAAGAATTGGACAAAAAATAAAAGGGACTTAATCCCAGTACCCTTAGTGAACTGTGGAAGGAATTGGCAGGGATAGTTCAATGATATATCACCTGTGATGGGCGATACGATGTAATTCAACCTTGCCATATTAAATTGTTTGCAGCCTTGAAGAAACGATTAGTACTTAACCTTCCTTTCTTCCTAAATACTGTATTACATGAAGTCGCTTTAAGGACACAAAAGTCCAAAGATCTTGTTACTGTTATTAGCCACCACAAACTAGTTAAAGTGATAGTGGACAAAGCACTGAGTCAAACTTAGTTGACTTGGGAAACTTTGATTGAGACCAATAGACCTCCACAACTGGAGCATGTGACTACCACCCAAAGAGAAACTCCATTGCCCCAAACTGAAGTTGAAGCAGACTCTGCTAAAATTACCGAGGCCCCGACCTCACATACACAGGAAATAACAAAAAGAAAGAAGAGAGCAATGGTTTCTCTTAGATCCCCCCCTAGGACAAGGAAGAGAAGCAAACAAACTTAGGAAACAACTGAAGCAGTTCAGGATGCAACAGAGCACCCCGACGAACTTCAAAATGTCATGGAACAACCTTTACAAGAAAATGTTCAAGACATTGACCAAACAGGGAAGACAACACAAAAGGATAATCAGGGAGACATCCAACCTGCATCAAAGCACCTGACAAAACACTTTTTTGAGAGTTATGAGATAGAAATGGCTCAGGTTTTGGGGAACTTAGGAACCTCAACTGACAAAGGTAAAAATAATCTGGAAAAAGACCTAGAACCAGACTCCTCTTCAAAACTTGCTGAAGACTTTCCTGACACTGAAATTTCCTTTCCAGATGACACATCACAAGAGGAATTTATTTGTGAAGAAAGAAACCCCCTTGAATAGACATAGCACTTGGAAGGAACAGAGGGACAACCCTTTGTTGGATGAAATGAAGAATACCTTGAGATCCCCCATAAACAAAAATCAGCTAAAAGCCAAAAAAATTTTAGGAAATTAAAGAAAGAAAACAAATTGTTGAAGAAGAAGGCTAAGAGGGCTATGATATTAAAGCATAAGGTGGGAAAGCTCAAGGATATTATCAAGGAATTGAGGAAATAGTTGGAACTAGTAGACAAGATCCACATGAGAAAGAAAAACAAAAAGGGCAGGATGCAAGGAAGAAACCCTCTTCCTAAGAAAGTAGCTAGTACAACTTCTATAGGAATATAGACAGATCCCGAGGAATTAATGGTAGAAGCAATAGTTCAGTATGAAGATGTAATTCCTGTAGAAACATAAGAGATGGATGATACTGAGATACCAACAGACACTCTGATTTTGGAGGAAACAACTCAACTTTTTGAGCAAAATGTTATTATTAGGAGACTGGAGGAAGAACTACTATAGTCTCAACAAACCCTAACTCAAAACAGAGGTGAATTACTGACAATAATAGAGAAGTTTTAGAAACAGAGTACTATCATGAATAGAATGGAAGCAGAGCTTGCACAGACCCAACAAGCATTAATTTTCTCCAGAGAAGAAATGAATGAATATCAAGCATCCCAATATCGGGCACAGGGTTCCATCATTTGTGAGCTAAAAGAAGAATTGGGACAAGCCCAACAAGCATTGATTCAATCTAGGGAAGAGATGAGTGATATGGAAGAACACCAAGCATCTCAATCTCAAGCATAGATTGTCATCATCGATAGACTAAAAGCAGAACTCACACAAGCACAACAAGCATTGGTCCAACACCAACATGAAATGGTAACTAGAACTGAATATCAAAGTGTTTTCAAAGAATTGAAGGATATGATAGCAGCTGAGGGTGAGACTTATGCTGCGCTTACCAGAGCCCAAGAGAAGACCAAAAAGGTGCAAACTCAATTGGAAGAAACTTTGGAGCAAATAAAACACATATGTGATGTCTATTATGATGTCATCAATTGCAAAGCCCCTGCCACTAATTATGTTTTATTCTTGCTGGAACGGTATCTATTGTTGATAGTGAAGGCCATCAGGGTAGGTAAACCCATTTTATTTTCCACTGTTCTAGAATTTATTTCATGTTTCAGAGATCAGGAAGAGAAGGTACAATACCTTCTGTGTGAATTATATTTCCATGATCTCATTTTGGATGAAGTTAGATGAGACAACCCTAGCCTATTCATAGGGGACATACAATTCCAAGCATTCTTGTCCTTTACTAGGAACCAAGTCAGATGGGGCAAGGCTCACAAAATGCTCATAAATAGGGAAACTGGTTTAGATCTTTGGATTAGAGGAGAGCCTCCAAAATCCTTCCCAGCCATCATGTGAAACAAGACCTTCATGAAATGGGCAGGGGTTGTGGACTCATTGGGTCCTATCCATTTACATGTCATCCGCTCAGGTCTCGCATATTTTGGAGAATTCAAGGAAGAAGCTCTTGCTGCTTCCAAGGTAAGATGGGATGTATCTTCCGATGAGGTTAAAAGTAGAGAGCCCTTTGGATATAAAAATTTATTTGCAACAACCTTCAGAGTAGAAAGATATGCCAGACTACTCCAGGAGGAAGGACCTACTTGGATGGGATGCAGGTATAACCCCCCTCTCCTCTCTTTTCCTCTAGAAGTTTACGAGAAAGATTTTCAAATTAATAAAAAGAGACAGGAAGCCACTTTTGACGAAATCAAAAGAAACCATGGTTTTAGGAGACCTAGTGAACCAACTTTTCCTCCCTAATATAACTGGTTTACATGAAAGACTTTAGCTTGCATGAGGACATGCAAGAAGGTAAGCTGGGGGGTATGTTGGGCTATGAAAAAGGTATAAATATCTTCCTTTTTCCCACAGTTCATGGTATGATTTTGATTGATTCTTTAGATAGTTAGGGATAAATAGGAAAGAACATGATTAATATGTCTCTTAGGATTGTTATTGAAGTTTTATTGAATAGATTTTAATTTATGATTGGAATGATTTGATTTTGTTGCAGAATTGGATAAATAATGGTCAAAGATAACCAAAGAGATTTGGCTATGCGCAAGCCATTGGACGTTGAAGACTTTCAGGCGCAAAGCAGTTTGAAGATAACGCATTTTCTATATTGTAATTTTATAATAGTAAATCAATCCTGAGGATCTTTCAATCCTCGGGATAGCTTGCTTTACCCAAACTATTATAATATATAAGAGGGTAATAGATCCAGAAAAACAGAGAAAAAAACACATTCAAGTAATTAGATTCATAATTGTTCTACGAAAACAGTGTTTGTAAATGTTTTACCGACCATGGAATCAATGAAAGTTTTGAGTGTTTTTATCATTTTCATGCTCTGAGTTTCTCGTAGCAGTACTTCTGAAGACCGAGGGCCCAGTCTGAAGGAGTTACTGTCTCATTCTGTAATTGTATCAGTTCGAAGCTTGATCTCCATTTTATGATTCAGATCTCTTTTACAACAACCAAGGATAAATGCACAAGTGTGTTAATGATTTTATCATTGGTTGCGTATAGAAGACAGAAATTTCGATTAGTTATTAATGATTGTTGTTATTATTTCCATTTCTGAAGTTATTTCTTGACAGTTCCTCACATTTTCATCTGCACTGTTCCTTTTCCTTAGATTTATGATTGCTGTTCTTTTCGGTTAAAGTTACAATAGTTGTTCCTTTCAGTTAAAGTTACAATAGTTGTTCCTTCCGGCAAAGTTACATTAGTTGTCCCTTCCAATTAGATTATAATCGTTGTTTCTTTCCACAGATAGAGTAATCTGTCATTTCCTTTCCAGTAATTAGAATTCATAATTGATAGTTAATTTTGCAAGTCCTTAGTTAGATTCAATTACTACTTTCTAGTTAAGTGAATTCAATAGATTAATTAGTTCCTTTCCATTTCACAACACTTAGTAATCAGATTTCAATTCCATTTAGTTCTTAGAATATTTGGTGAATGTTTGAGGAACTTGATTGTTGATGAACTCAAATTTGGTTTAGCTACACGATTTTAGGCTACCTGCATAGACTTTGTTGATATTCTTGAGATAAAAGACAAATCTCAGGGTTGGTAAATTAATGTTAAACTAAGGTTGTTTTTAGGACATCTTTACATACCAACATCCTTGGTGAAGCCACCCGATGTTGTATGGTTGTGGGTGTGGTGTTGTCAACAATCCCAACTGTTTGACGACCTCTGCTAAGATGAGGTTCTTCTGGCTTCCACTATCAACAATAAAATGTAGCTGGGTCCCCTTCACCCACATCTGTGAATGAAAAAGGTGCTCCCCCTCTTTAGGATCTGTTGGTTATTCTTGTTGAATTGCTGTGGTTGCGACAATAGAAGTGGGGTCTGCATCAATGATCTGTCATTTACCAGTATTTTCATAATCAAATTCAGAATCAGGGTTCGGCTCCTTGTCTTTGATCTCGGCTACCAATGACTGTTTTGAGTGACATTCATCGGTGTTGTGCCAGGGGATTTTGTGGGAATCGCACCAATTTCCGGTGTCTTTCTTTGTCTTCCCGTGACCCTTATTTTCCTGTGTCTTGGACTGGTTTTCGAGAGACTGTTTGTTAGGGCTGTCTTTGTCATACTTTGGTTTTTGCGGATTTACAGATCCGAAATCCCATTTGTTCTGGTGCATAAATTTCTGCTCAATTTTAACAGCATATCGATAAGCAGCACTGAGTGATGAGATGTATAGAAAATGCATTTCAGTCTGGATGTATCTGTGTAGTGCCCCACGGTATTTCAGAACCAAATGTTGCTTGGAGTCTTTGATACCCAGCTTGGTGCGCAAGGTATGGAAGGTATTGGTGAACTCCGAAACTTCTTGGCCCCTCTCTTGCTGCAATGTGGTCCATCTCATGTACTAGTCCTCATAGTTTCCAATAGGGTAATACTGTTCCTTTACCGCATCCACAAACAAATCCCAAGTGGGATCGACCCCATATATTTCAAACTCCTCTGTGGAACTCTACTCCCAATAAGTTTCCCACCAATGTTTGACATGGGGGATATCTTTAAGGAGTGCGAAGGTGATCATTTCTTTGTTGGAAAATTTGTGAACAGAGAAATAACCTTCTAGCAGATTTAACCATTTATCTAGGGCTTCTGCATCTATCTGTCCTTCAAATATAGGAATATCAAAATTAAATTGTACCTTGAAAGACGAGGTGCAAGTGGCCACTTGATGAAGATGCACCTGTTGCTATCGGCAAGCATTGAAGGATGTGGGAAAAATTCTCCATCATTTCGTCCCTCTATCGCGTGAGAGCTTGCTCAAGCAACAGACTAATAGGATCGTCTGCTCTGTCATTTTTCTTTTCTTCCACCATTGAGGGTTTCTTGGGTGTGCGAGAGAGATTTTCCTCAAGAGAGACAAGCTCGAGACCCAACTTGCTATACTCAGACCTCGTTGGGGACATGCAATAAAAAAAATGATCAAGAACACCCTGCTCTGATACCACTCGTCTAGATTATTTTCGGCATGAAATGAGATCGAAGATATAATAAATAAATGCACAGAGATATCACAGATATTCAATAATATAACAAAAATATATCAGAGATGCAACCATAAACACAAATATACAGTGATACACGCTTTCTATTAATGAAATAAATGTACAGAGGCTGTAAAAATACATAATGAAAGACTCACTAGAATGGTGACAGCTTATCTCTGAGAAGAGATGTGACGGCTACTCGCATTCGCAAGAAGATGAGTATAGTGAGGCTCTGAAGGAATTTTTACAATAAACAGGAATGCCAAAAACCCTAGACATCCAAAAACCTAACCCTAGGAGATGAAGCGCCAAAAGTCATGTGGGCCCCGTTTGGGTAGGTTAGTACATCAACTTCCCGGGGTCGTAACTTTTGCATACGATCTCCGTTTTAGGATTATGATAGCTTGTTGGAAAGGTATTGTCGAGGAGATTCATTTTGGGGGCTCAATTGTGACTTTGATTGTCATTAAGAACCTTGATCTCGAAAAACCTTCATTTAGGCCTTCAAAATGGGCCCAGAGGTTCAAACCTGCTAAAAATAGTAAATTGCCAAAATTGCCAAAAAAATATTTTGAGCCAGTTGGAAAAGGTGGGTGGCCACCGATATCCACTTGGATCAATCCTCCCTCCTTAGGAGGCAATGGTCTCCATTGCATTGAGTTCTCGGGGGAGAGGGAAAAGCGGTTGCTGGATCTGCATCTTGGTGAGTTGCTTGTATTGTTGGAGATATCGCGCTGCTCAGTTTGTGGAAGTATGTCAAGAACCTCTTGAGGTTG
This sequence comes from Picea engelmannii, assembly GCA_009831015.1. Taxonomy (NCBI): domain Eukaryota; kingdom Viridiplantae; phylum Streptophyta; class Pinopsida; order Pinales; family Pinaceae; genus Picea; species Picea engelmannii. The sequence continues at coordinate 1,991,903 of ML781489.1, forward strand.
AGGCTATTCAACAAGTTGAGATATATGAGAGGATGTTGCGCAGAAGGAATTTTTGCACTTTGCTGCAGCCTTGTCGACCTACTTCTGCTGGATAGAAAGTGCTTGAGGCGAGGCTTTAGTGGTTGCAGTGTCCTTATGTTCTCCTTTTGAATAGATAGTGAAGAAGTTAAATTTTGCAGTATGAGATACTACCTTGTGGCACTTTTTAGGTGGAACAATAGTCATAATTACCTCTGGTATTTTGTAGAGGTGACCCCGCAAAGTAACAATGAAACTACTGGGTAGAGACTCATAAACAACATGGAACTTCCACATATATGGTTGGCCCAAGAGAACATCACAGACATCCAATGGGGAAACATCACATAATACCTCGTCCTTGAAGAGCTGGATGCTATATGACAATCAACATTGTTGGCTGACATGGAGATCTCATCCTTAGCGAAGCCACCCGATGTTGTATGGCTGTAGGTGTGGTGTTTTTGACAATCCAAATTGTTTGACGACCTCTGCTGAGATGAGGTTATTCTAGCTTCTGCTATCAACAATAAAATGCAGTAGGGTCCCCTTCACCCACATCTATGAATGAAAAAAGTGCTCCCCCTCTTCGGGATTTGTTGGTTCTCCTGGTTGAATTGTTGCAGTTGCAACAATAGTAGTGGGGTTTGCGTCAATGATCTATCCTTTACCAGTATTTTCAGAATCAGATTCTGAATCAAGGTTTGGCTCCTTGCCTTTGATATCGACTACCAATGACTATTTTGAGTGACATACATTGGTGTTGTGCTAGGGTCTTTTGTGGAAATCGTACCATTTTTCGGTGTCCTTCTTAGTCTTCCCGTGACCCTTCTTTTCATGTGTCTTGGACTAGTTTTCGGAAAACTGTTTGTTAGGGTTGTCTTTGTCATACTTTGGTTGTTGCAGATTTACAGATCTGAAATCCCGTTTGTTCTGGTGCTTAAATTTCTTCTCGATTTTAACAACATATCGATAAGAAGCACCGAGTGATGAGATGTCCAGAAAATCCATTTCAGTCTGGATGTATCTGTGTAGAGGGCCACGGTATTTCATAACCAACTGTCACTCAGAGTCTTTGATACCTAGCTTGGTGCATAAGGTATGGAAGGTATTGGTGAAATCTAGAACTTCTTGGCCCCTCTCTTGCCGCAGTGTGGTCCATCTCATGTATTGGTCGTCATAGTTTCCAACAGGGTAATATTGTTGCTTTACCGCATCCACAAAAAAATCCCAAGTGGGATCGACCCCATATATTTCAGACTCCTCTGTGGAACTCTGCTCCCAATAAGTTTCCCACCAATGTTTGACATGGGGGAGATCTTTAAGGAGTGAGAAGGTGATATTTTCTTTGTCGAAAAAATTGTGAACAGAGAAATAACCTTCTAGCAGATTTAACCATTTGTCCAGGGCTTCTGCATCTATCTGTCCTTCAAATATAGGAATATCAAAATTAACTTGTACCTTGAAAGGTGAGGTGCCTCCAAAGTGGCCACTTCATGAAGATACACCTGTTTCTATCGGCAGGCATTGAAGGATGTGGGAAAAATTCTCCATCATTTTGTCCCTCTGTCACGTGAGAGCTTACTCAAGCAACAAACTAATAGGATCGTCTGCTCCATCATTTTTCTTTTCTTTCGCCATTGAGGGTTTCTTGGGTGTGCAAGAGTGATTTTCCTCAAGAGAGATAAGCTCAATACCCAACTTTCTATATTCAGACCTCGTTGGGGACATGCACTGAAAAAAATGATCAAGAACAACCTGCTCTGATACCACTCATCTGAATTATTTTCGGCACGAAATGAGATCGAAGATATAATAAAGAAATGCATAGAGATATCGTAGATATTTAATAATATAATAGAAATATATCAGAGATGAAACCATAAACACAGAGATACAGTAATACATGATTTCTATTAATGAAAGAAATGTACAGAGACTGTAAAAATATAGAGTGAAAGACTTGCTAGAATGGTGGCAGCTTATCTCTCAGAAGAGATGTGATGGCTACTCGCATTCATAAGAAGATAAGTACAATGAGGCTTTGAAGGCCTTTTTACAATAAACAAGAATTCCCAAAACCATAGACATCCAAAAACCTAACCCTAGGAGATGAAGCGCCAAAAGTGATGTGGGCCTCGTTTGGGTAAGTTAGTACATCAAATTCTCGGGGTCGTAACTTTTGCATACAATCTCCGTTTTGGGCGTATGATAGCTCATTGGAAAAGTATTGTCGAGGAGATTTATTTTGGGGTATCAATAATGAATTTGGCTATCATTGAGAACCTCGATCTCGAAAAATCTTCATTTAGGCCCTCAAAATGGCCCCTGAAGTTAAAACCTGCTAAAAATAGTAAATTGCCAAAATTCCCAGAAAACTGTTTTGAGCCATTCGAAAAAGGTGGGTGGCCACCGATATCCACCTGGATCAATCCTCCCTCGTTAGGAAGAAATGGTCTCCATTGCATTGAGTTCCCAAGGGAGAGAGAAAATCATTTGCTGGATCTACATCTTGCTGAGCTGCTTGTATTGTTTAAGATATCATGTTGCTCAGTTTGTGGAAGTATGTCAAGAACCTGTTGAGGCTGAGGCTGTTCAAAAAGTCGAGATACATGAGAGGATGGTGTGCAAAAGGAATCTTTTCACTTTGCTGCAACCTTGTCGACCTGCTTCTGCTGGATAAAAGGTGCCTGGGGCGAGGCTGTAGTGGTTGCAGTGTCCTTTTGTTCTCCTTTTGAATAGATTGTGAAGAAGCTAAATTTTGCAGTGTGAGATACTACCTTCCAGCACTTTTTAGGTGGAACAATAGTCAAAACTACCTCTAGTATTCTATAGAGATGACCTCCCAAAGTAACAATGACACTATGGGGTCAAGACTCATAAACAACATGGCACTTTCACATATATAGTCGGCCCAAGAGAACATCACAGACATCCAGTGGGGCAACATCACATAATACCTCATACTTGAAGCGCTGGATGTCGTATGAAAATCAACTTTGTTGGCTGACACAGATATCTCATCCTTGGCGAAGCCACCCGATGTTGTATGGCTGCGAGTGTGGTGTTGTTTACAATCCCAACTGTTTGACGACCTCTGCTGAGATGAGGTTCTTTTGGCTTCCGCTATCAACAATAAAATGTAGTGGGGTCCTCTTCACCCACTTCTGTGAATGAAAAAGGTGCTCCCCCTCTTCGGGATCTGTTGGTTCTTCTAGTTGAATTGTTGCGGTTGCGACAATAGCAGTGGGGTCTACATCAATGATATGTACTTTACCAATATTTTTAGAATCGGATTCTGAATCAGGGTTCGACTCTTTGTCTTTGATCTCGACTACTAATTACTGTTTTGAGCGATATTCATCGGTGTTGTGCCAGGGGATTTTGTAGAAATCGCACCATTTTCCAGTGTCCTTCTTTGTCTTCCCGCGACCCTTCTTTTCCTGTGTCTTGGAATGGTTTTTGGGACACTATTTGTTAGTGTTTTCTTTTTCATACTTTGGTTGTTTCATATTTACAGATTAGAAATCTCGTTTTTTCTATTTCTTATATTTCTACTTGATTTTAACAGCATATCAATAAGCAACACTGAGTGATGAGATGTCCATAAAATCCATTTCAGTTTGGATGTATCTGTGTAAAGCCCCATGGTATTTCAGAACCAAGTGTCACTTGGATTCTTTGATACCCATCTTGGTGCGCAAGGTATGGAAGGTATTGGTGAACTCTAGAACTACTTGGCCCCTCTCCTGCTGCAGAGTGGTCCATCTCATGTACTGGTCCTCATAGTTTCCAACACGGTAATATTGTTCCTGTATCGCATCCACAAAAAAATCCCAAGTGGGATCAACCCCATATATTTCAGAGTCCTCCATGGAACTCTGCTCTGATTAAGTTTGCCACCAATGTTTGACATGGGGGAGAGCTTTAAGGAGTGCGAAGGTGATATTTTCTTTGTCAAAAAATTTGTGAACAGAGAAATAACCTTCTAGCAGATTTAACAATTTGTCTAGGGCTTTTGCATCTATCTGTCCTTCAAATACAGGAATATCAAAATTAACTTGTACCTTGAAAGGTGAGGTGCCTCCAAAGTGGCCTCTTGATGAAGATACCCCTGTTTCTATCAGCAGGCATTGAAGGATGTGGGAAAAATTCTCCATCATTTCGTCCATCTATCGTGTGAGAGCTTGCTCAAGCAATAGATTGATAAGATCGTCTGCTCCGTCATTTTTCTTTTCTTCCGCCATTTAGGGTTTTTTGGGTGTGCGAGAGAAATTTTCCTCAAGAGAGACAAGCTTGAGACCCAAATTGCTATACTTTGACCTCGTCGGGGACATGCACTGAAAAAAATGATCAAGAACAACCTGCTCTGATACCACTCATCCAGATTATTTTCGACACAAAATGAGATCGAATATATAATAAATAAATGCACAGAGATATCGTAGATATTCAATAATATAACAAAAATATAATAGAGATGCAACCATAAACACAGAGATACAGTAATACATGATTTCTATTAATGAAATAAATGTACAAAGACTGTAAAAATACAGAGTGAAAGACTCGCTAGAATGGTGGCAACTTATCTCTGAGAAGAGATGTGACGGCTACTCGCATTCGCAAGAAGATGAGTACAATGAGGCTCTGAGGGAATTTTTACAATAAACAAGAATGCCCAAAACCCTAGACATCCAAAAACCTAACCCTAGGAGATGAAGCACCAAAAGTCATGTGGGCTCCGTTTGGGTAAGTTAGTACATCAACTTCCCGGGGTCGTAACTTTTGCATATGATCTCCATTTTAGGCGTATGATATCTTGTTGGAAAGGTATCTTTGAGGAAATTCATTTTGGGGTATCAAATTTGAATTTGGCTATCATTGAGAACCTCTATCTTGAAAAACCTTCATTTAGGCCCTCAAAATGGCCCCGGAAGTTAAAACCTGCTAAAAATAGTGAATTGGCAAAATTGTCAGAAAACTGTTTTGAGCCAGTCGAAAAAGGTGGGTGGCCATTGATATCCACCTGGATCAATCCTCCTTCCTTAGGAAGAAATGGTCTCCATTGTGAGTTCCCGAGGGAGAGGGAAAAGTGTTTGTTGGATTTGCATCTTAGTGAGCTGCTTGTATTGCTAGAGATATCGCGTTGCTCAGTTTGTGGAAGTATGTCAAGAACCTGTTGAGGCTGAGGTTGTTTAACAAGTCAAGATACATGAGAGGACTCTATGAAGAAGGAATATTTGCGCTTTGCAGCAGCCTTTTCGACTTGCTTCTTCTGGATAGAAGGTGCTTGGGGTGACGGTGTAGTGGTTGCAGTGTCTTTCTGTTCTCCTTTTGAGCAGATTGTAAAGAAGCTAAATTTTGCAGTATGAGATACTACCTTGCGACACTTTTTATGTGGAACAATAGTCGGAACTACCTCTGGTATTCTGTAGAGATAATCCCCCAAAGTAACAACATGGTGCTTCCACATATATGGTTGGCCCAAGAGAACATCATAGACATCCAGTGGGGAAACATCACATAATACCTCATCCTTGAAGGGTTGGATGTCGTACGACAATCGACATTTTTGGCTGACATAGAGATCTCATCTTTGGCGAACCCACCTGATGTTATATGGTTGTGGGTGTGGTGTTGTCGACAATCCCAACTATTTGACGACCTCTGCTAAGATGAGGTTCTTCTGCATTCCACTATCAACAATAAAATGCAGCAGTGTGGCCTTCACCCACATCTGTGAATAAAAAAGGTGTTCCCCCTCTTCAGTATCTGTTGGTTCTTCTGGTTGAATTACTACGGTTGTGACAATAGCAGTGGGGTCTGCGTTAATGATCTGTCTTTTACTAGTATTTTCAAAATTAGATTATGAATTAGGGTTCATCTCCTTGTCTTTTATCTTGGCTACCAATGACTGTTTTGAGTGACATTCATCGGTGTTGTGCCAGAGGATTTTATGGAAATCGCACCATTTTCCAATGTCCTTCTTTGTCTTCCCATGACCCTTCTTTTCCTGTGTCTTGAATCGATTTTCGAGAGACTGTTTGTTAGGGTTGTCTTTTTCATACTTTGGTTGTTGTAGATTTAGAAATCTGAAATCCCATTTTTTCTGGTGCTTAAATTTCTTCTCGATTTTAAAAGCATATCGATAAGCAACACTGAGTGATGAGATGTCCAGAAAATACATTTCAGTCTGGATGTATCTTTGTAGAGCCCCACAGTATTTCATAACCAAATTTCACTCAGAGTCTTTGACACCCAGCTTGGTGCACAAGGTATGGAAGGTATTGGTGAACTATGGAACTTCTTGGCCCCTCTCTTGCCGCAGTGTGGTCGATCTCATGTACTAGTCCTCATAGTTTCCAACAGGGTAATACTATTCCTTTACCGCATCCACAAAAAAATCCCAAGTAGGATCGGCCCCATATATTTCAGACTCCTCCATGGAACTATTCTCCCATTAAGTTTGCCACCAATGTTTGACATGGGGGAGAGCTTTAAGGAGTGCGAAGGTGATATTTTCTTTGTCGAAAAATTTGTGAACAGAGAAATAACCTTCTAGTAGATTTAACGATTTGTCTAGGGCTTCTGCATCTATCTGTCCTTCAAATACAGGAATATCAAAATTAACTTGTACCTTGAAAGGTGAAGAACCTCCAAAGTGGCCTCTTGATGAAGATACCTTTGTTTCTATCAGTAGGTAGTGAAGGATGTGGGAAAAATTGTCCATCATTTCGTCCCTCTATCACGTGAGAGCTTGCTCAAGCAATAGACTGATAAGATCGTCTGCTGCGTCTTTTTCTTTTCTTCTGCCATTGAGGGTTTCTTGGGTGTGTGAGAGAAATTGTCCTCAAGAGAGACAAGCTCGAGACCCAACTTGCTATACTCTGACCTCGTCGGGGACATGCACTGAAAAAAATGATCAAGAATAGCCTGCTCTGATACCACTCATCCGGATTATTTTCGGCACAAAATGAGATCGAATATATAATAAAGAAATGCATAGAGATATCGCAGATATTTAATAATATAATAGAAATATATCAGAGATGCAACCATAAACACAGAGATACAGTAATACACAATTTCTATTAAGGAAAGAAATGTACAGAGACTGTAAAAATACAGAGTGAAAGACTCGCTAGAATGGTGGCAGCTTATCTTTGAGAAGAGATGTGACGA
>ML781489.1:1999569-2023791 GCA_009831015.1 Picea engelmannii
AAGAATGCCAAAAACCCTAGACATCCAAAAATCTAACCCTAGGAGATGAAGCGCCAAAAGTCATGTGGGCCTCATTTGGGTAAGTTAGTACATCAACTTCCCGTGGTCGTAACTTTTGCATATGATATGCGTTTTAGGCATATGATAGCTCGTTGGAAAAGTATCGTCTCGGAGATTAATTGTGGGGTCTCAAATATGACTTTGAAAATCATTGAGAACCTCCATATTGAAAAACCTTCATTTAGGCCCTCAAAATGGCCCCTGAAGTTAAAACCTACTAAAAATAGTAAATTGCCAAAATTGTCAGAAAACTGTTTTGAGCCAATCAAAAAGGGTGGGTGGCCAATGATATCCACCTAGATCAATCCTCCCTCCTTAGGAATAAATGGTCTCCATTGCGTTGAGTTCCCGGGGGAGAAGGGAAAGCGCTTGCTGGATCTGCATCTTGGTGAGTTGCTTGTTTTGCTGGAGATATCACGTTGCTCAGTTTGTGGAAGTATGTCAAGAACCTGTTGAGGCTGAGGCTGTTCAAAAAGTTGAAATACATGAGAGGACAGTGTGTAGAAGGAATCTTTGCGCTTTGCTACAACCTTGTCGACCTTCTTTTGCTGGATAGAAGGTGCCTGGGGTGAGGCTATAGTGGTTGCAGTGTCCTTTTGTTCTCCTTTTGAACAGATTGTGAAGAAGCTAAATTTTGCAGTATGAGATACTACCTTGCGGCACTTTTTAGGTGGAACAATAGTCGAAACTACCTCTAGTATTCTGTAGAGATGACCCCCCAAAGTAACAATGATGCTATGGGGTCAAGACTCATAAACAATATGGTGCTTCGACATATATGGTTGGCCCAAGAGAACATCACAGACATCCAGTGGGACAAGATCACATAATACCTCTTCCTTGAAGGGCTGGATGTCGTATGACAATCGACATTGTTGGCTGACATGAAGATCTTTTCTTTGGTGAAGCCACCTTATGTTGTATGGCTACAGGTGTGGTGTTTTCGACAATCCCAACTATTTGATGACCTCTGTTGAGATGAGGTTCTTCTAGATTCTGCTATCAACAATAAAATGCAGCGTGGTCCTTTTCAGCCACATCTGTCAATGAAAAATGCGCTCTCCCTCTTCGAGATCTGTTGATTCTTCTGGTTGAATTGTTGCGGTTGCAGTGGGGTCTGCGTCAATGATCTATCCTTTACCAGTATTTTTAGAATCGGATTCTGAATCAGGGTTTGGCTCCTTGTCTTTGATCTCCACTACCAATGACTCTTTTGAGTGACATTCATCGGTTTTGTGCCAGGGGATTTTGTGGAAATCGCACCATTTTTCGGTGTCCTTCTTTTTCTTCCCGTGACCCTTCTTTCCCTGTGTCTTGGAATGGTTTTCAGGAGACTGCTTGTTAGGGTTATCTTTTTCATACTTTGGTTGTTGAGGATTTACAGATCTGAAATCCCATTTGTTCTGGTGCTTAAATTTCTTCTCGATTTTAATAGCATATCAATATGCAGCACCGAATGATGAGATGTCTAGAAAATCCATTTCAGTCTGGATGTATTTTTGTAAAGCCCCACGGTATTTCAGAACCAAACTTCGCTTGGAGTCTTTGATACCCAGCTTGGTGTGCAAGGTATGGAAGGTATTGGTGAACTCCAGAACTGCTTGGCCCCTCTCTTGTCGTAGTGTGGTCCATATCATGTACTGGTCCACATAGTTTCCAACAGGGTAATACTATTCCTTTACCTCATCCACAAAAAAATCTCAAGTGGGATCAACCCCATATATTTCAGACTCCTCCATGGAACTCTACTCCCAATAAGTTTTCCAATAATGTTTGACATGGGGGAGACATTTAAGGAGTGCGAAGGTGATATTTTCTTTGTGGAAAAATTTGTGAACAGAGAAATAACCTTCTAGCAGATTTAACGATTTGTCTAGGGCTTCTGCATCTATCTGTCCTTGGGGGAGAAGGAAAAGCATTTGCTAGATCTGCATTAGGTAAGTTTCTTGTATTGCTAGAGATATCTTGCTGCTTAGTTTGTGGAAGTATGTCAAGAACATGTTGAGGCTGAGGCTATTCAACAAGTCAAGATACATGAGAGGACGGTGTGCAGAAGGAATCTTTGTGATTTGCTGCAGCCCTGTCGACCTGCTTCTGCTGGATAGAAGGTGTTTGGGGCGAGGCTGTAGTGGTTGCAGTGTCCTTCTGTTCTCCGTTTGAACAGATTGTGAAGAAGCTAAATTTTGTAGTATGAGATACTACCTTGCGACACTTTTTAGGTGGAACAATAGTTGGAACTACCTATGGTATTCTTTAGAGATAAGCCCCCAAAGTAACAATGACACTATGGGGTCGAGACTCATAAACAACATGGTGCTTCCACATATATGGTTGGCCTAAGAGAACATCACAGACATCTATTAGGGCAACATCACATAATACCTCATCCTTGAAGGCTTGGATGTCATATGACAATAGACATTGTTGGCTGACATGGAGATCTCGTCCTTGGTAAAGCCACCTTATGTTGTATGGATGCGGGTGTGGTGTTTTCGAAAATCCCAACTGTCTGATGACCTCTGCTGAGATGAGGTTCTTCTCCCTTCTGCTATCAACAATAAAATGCAGCGGGGTCCCCTTCACCCACATTTGTGAATTAAAAGGGTGGTCCGCCTCTTCGGGGTCTGTTGGTTCTTCTAGTTGAATTGATGCAGTTGCGACAATAGCAGTGGGGTCTGTGTCAATGATCTATCCTTTACGAGTATTTTCAGAATTAGACTCTAAATCAGGGTTCGGTTCCTTGTCTTTGATCTCGGCTACCAATGACTATTTTGAGCAACATTCATAGATGTTGTGCTAGGGGATTTTGTGGAAATCACACCATTTTCTGATTTCCTTCTTTGTTTTCCCGTGACCCTTATTTTCCTGTGTCTTGGATTGGTTTTCGGGAGACTGTTTGTTAGGTATTTCTTTGTCATACTTTGGTTGTTGCGGATTTATAGATCCAAAATCTCATTTATTCTGGTGCTTAAATTTCTGCTCGATTTTAACAGCATATCGATAAGTAGCACCGAATGATGAGATGTCCTAAAAATCCATTTCAGTCTGGATGTATCTGTGTAGAGCCCCATGGTATTTTAGAACCAAATGTCACTCAGAGTCTTTGATACCCAGCTTGGTGCGCAAGGTATGGAAGGTATTGGTGAAATCCGAAACTGCTTGGCCCCTCTCTTGCTGTAGTGTGGTCCATCTCAGGTACTGGTCCTCGTAGTTTCCAACAGGGTAATACTGTTCCTTTACCGCATCCACAAAAATATCCCATGTGGGATCGACCCCATATATTTTAGACTCCTCTATGGAACTCTGCTCCCAATAAGTTTCCTAACAATTTTTGACATGGGGGAGAGCTTTAAGGAGTGTGAAGGTGATCTTTTCTTTGTCGAAAAATTTGTGAACAGTGAAATAACCTTCTAGCAGATTTAACCATTTATCTAGGGCTTCTTTATCTATCTGTCCTTCAAATACAGGAATATTAAATTAACTTGTACCTTGAAAGGCGAGCTGCCTCCAAAGTGGCCACTTGATGAAGATGTACCTATTTCTATCTACAGGTGTTGAAGGATGTGGGAAAAATTCTCCATCATTTCATTTCTTTGTCGCATGAGAGCTTGCTCAAGTAACAGACTTATAGGATCGTTTGCTCTGTCATTTTTATTTTCTTCCACCATTGAGGGTTTCTTGGGTGTGAAAGAGTGATTTTACTCAAGAGAGGCAAGCTTGATACCCAACTTTCTATACTCGAAACTCGTGGAGGACATACACTGAAAAAAATGATCAAGAACAACCTACTCTGATACCACTCATCTGGATTATTTTTGGCACAAAATGAGATCGAAGATATAATAAAGAAATGGATAGGGATATCTCAGATATTTAATAATATAACATAAATATATCAAATATGAAACCATAAACACAGATATATAGTAATACATGATTTCTATTAATGAAAGAAATGTATAGAGACTATAAAAATAGAGAGTGATAGACTCGCTAGAATGGTGGCAGCTTATCTCTTAGAAGAGAAGTGACGGCTACTCATATTCGCAAGAAGATGAGTACAATGAGGCTCTAAAGGCCTTTTTACAATAAACAGGAATGCCACAAATCCTATACATCCAAAAACCTAACCCTATTATATGAAGCGCCAAAAGTCATGTGGGCCCTGTTTGGGTAAGTTAGTACATCAACTTCCCAGGGTCGTAACTTTTGCATTCGATATTCGTTTTAGGTGTATGATAGCTCGTTGGAAAGGTATCATCGTAGAGATTAATTTTGGGGGCTCAATTATGAATTAAAATATCATTGAGAAACTCGATCTCGAAAAACCTTCATTTAGGCCCTCAAAATGGCCCAGGAAGTTAAAACCTGCTAAAAATAGTAAATTGCCAAAATTGTTAGAAAATTGTTTTGAGATGGTCGAAAAAGGTGGGTGGCCACCGATATCCACCTAGATCAATCCTCCCTCCTTAGGAAGAAATGGTCTCCATTGCATTAAGTTCCCAGGGGGGAGGCAAAAACATTTGCAAGATCTGCATTTTTTTGAACTGCTTGTATTGTTGGAGATATCACGCTACTCAGTTTGTGGAAGTATGTCAAGAACCTATAGAGGCTGAGGCTATTCAACAAGTTGAGATACATGAGAGGACGGTGTGCAGAAGGAATCTTTGCACTTTGTTGAAGCCTTGTTGACCTTCTTCTGCTGGATAGAAGGTGCCTAGGGTGAGGCTGTAGTGGTTGCAGTGTCCTTATGTTCTCCTTTTGAACAGATTGTAAAGAAGCTAAATTTTGCAGTATGAGATACTACCTTGCGGCACTTTTTTGTTGGACCAATAGTCGGAATTACCTTTGGTATTCCGTAGAGATGACCCCCCAAAGTAACAATGACACTACAGGGTCGAGACTCATAAACAACATGGCACTTCCACATATATGGTTGGCCCAAGAGAACATCACAAACATCCGGTGGGACAACATCACATAATACCTCGTCCTTGAAGGGATGGATTTCGTATGACAATCGAAAATTTTGGCTGACATGGAGATCTCATCCTTGGCGAAGCCACCTGATGTTTTATGGCTACGGGTGTGGTGTTGTTGACAATCCCAATTGTTTGACAACCTCTGCTGAGATGAGGTTCTTCTGGCTTCCGCTATCAACAATAAAATGCAGTGGGGTCCCCTTCACCCACATCTGTGAATGAAAAAGGTGCTCCCCCTCTTCGGGATCTGTTGGTTCTTCTGGTTGAATTGTTGTGGTTGCGACAATAGAAGTGGGGTCTGCATCAATGATCTATCCTTTACCATCAGGGTTCGGCTCCTTGTCTTTGATCTCGGCTACCAATGACTATTTTGAGAAACATTCATCGATGTTGTGCCAGGGGATTTTGTGGAAATCACACCATTTTTTGGTGTCCTTCTTTGTCTTCCCGTGACCCTTCTTTTCTTGTGTCTTGGACTGGTTTTCGGGAGACTGTTTGTTAGGGATGTCTTTATCATACTTTGACTGTTGCGGATTTACAGATCTGGAATCCTGTTTGTTCTGGTGTTTAAATTTTTGCTCGATGTTAACAACATATCGTTAAGCAGCACCGAGTGATGAGATGTCTAGAAAATCCATTTCAGTCTAGATGTATCTCTGTAGATCCCCACGGTATTTCATAACCAAATGTCACTCGGAGTCTTTGATACCCAGCATGGTGCACAAGGTATGGAAGGTATTGGTGAACTCTAAAACTTCTTGGCCCCTCTCTTGCTGCAGTGTGGTCCATCTCATGTACTGGTCCTTATATTTTCCAACAGGGTAATACTGTTCCTTTACCGCATCCACAAAAAAATCCCAAGTGGGATCGACCCCATATATTTCAGACTCCTCCATGGAACTCTCCTCCCAATAAGTTTTCCACCAATGTTTGACATGGGGGAGAGCTTTAAGGAGTGTGAAGGTGATCTTTTCTTTGTCCGAAAATTTGTGAACAGAGAAATAACTTTCTAGTAGATTTAACGATTTGTCTAGGGCTTCTGCATCTATATGTCCTTCAAACACATGAATATCAAAATTAACTTGTACCTTGAAAGGCGAGGTGCCTCAAAAGTGGCCACTTGATGAAGATGCATCTGTTGCTATTGGCAGGCATTGATGGATGTGGGAAAAATTCTCCATCATTTCGTCCCTCTATCGTGTGAGAGATTTCTCAAGCAACAGACTGATAGGATCGTCTACTCTGTCATTTTTCTTTTCTTCCACCATTGAGGGTTTCTTGGGTGTGGAAGAGGGATTGTCCTCAAGAGAGAATATATTGAGACCCAACTTGCTATACTCGGACCTCGTCGGGGACATGCACTGAAAAAAATGATCAAGAACAACCTACTCTGATACCACTCATTTGGATTATTTTCGGCATGAAATGAGATCGAAGATAAAATAAAGAAATGCATAGAGATATCGCAGATATTCAATAATATAACATAAATATATCAAAGATGCAACCATAAACACAGAGATACAGTAATACATGAATTATATTAATGAAAGAAATGTACAGAGACTGTAAAAATACAGAGTGAAAGACTCGCTAGAATGGTGGCAGCTTATTTCTGAGAAGAGATGTGACGGTTACTCGCATTCGCAAGAAGATGAGTACAATAAGGCTCTGAAGGAATTTTTACAATGAACAGGAATGCCAAAAACCCTAGATATCGAAACCTAACCCTTGGAGATGAAGCACCAAAAGTCACGTGGGACCCGTTTGGGTAAGTTAATACATCAACTTCCCAGGGTTGTAACTTTTGCATACGATCTCCGTTTTAGGTGAATGATAGCTTGTTGGAAAGGTATCATAGAGGAGATTCATTTTGGGGGCTCAATTATGACTTTTTTTTTTTCTATCATTGAGAACCTATATCTCAAAAAACCTTCATTTAGGCCCTCAAAATGGCCCCAAAAGTTAAAACCTGCTAAAAATAGTAAATTGCCAAAATTGTCAGAAAACTGTTTTGAGCCAGTCAGAAAAGGTGGAGATATCGCGCTTCTCAGTTTGTGGAAGTATGTAAAGAACCTGTTGAGGCTGAGGCTGTTCAACAAGTCAAGATACATGAGAAGATGGTGTGCAGAAGGAATCTTTGCATTTTTCTACAGCCTTGTCGACCTGCCTCTGCTGGATAGAAGGTGCTTGGGGTGAGGCTGTAGTGGTTGCAGTGTCCTTCTATTCTCCTTTTGAATAGATTGTGAAGAAACTAAATTTTCTAGTATGAGATACTACCTTGCGACACTTTTTAGGTGGAACAATAGTCAAAACTACCTCTGGTATTCTGTAGAGATAACCCCCCAAAGTAACAATGACACTACAAGGTCAAGACTCATAAACAACATGGCGCTTCCACATATATGGTTGGCCCAAAAGAACATCACAGACATCCAGTGGGGCAACATCACATAATACCTCATACTTGAAGGGATGGATGTCGTATGACAATCGACATTGTTGGCTGAATCAGAGATCTCGTTCTTGGCAAAGCCACCCGATGTTGTATGGCTGCGGGTGTGGTGTTGTCGACAATCCCAACATTTTGACGATCTCTGCTGAGATGAGGTTCTTCTGGCTTCTGCTATCAATAATAAAATGCAGCGGGGTCCCCTTCACCCACCTCTGTGAATGAAAAAGGCGCTCCCCCTCTTCGAGATCTGTTGGTTCTTCTGGCTAAATTGCTGCAGTTGCGACAATAGCAGTGGGGTCTGCGTCAATAATCTGTCATTTACTAGTATTTTCAGAATCGGATTCTGAATCAGGGTTCGACTCCTTGTCTTTGATCTCGACTACCAATGACTGTTTTGAGCGACATTTATCGGTGTTGTGCTAGGGGATTTTGTGGAAATCGCACCATTTTTCGGTGTCCTTCTTTACCTTCCCATGACCCTTCTTGTCCTGGGTCTTGGACTAGTTTTCGGGAGACATTTTGTTAGGGATGTCTTTGTCATACTTTGGTTGTTGCGGATTTATAGATCTGAAATCCCGTTTGTTCTGGTACTTAAATTTCTGCTCCATTTTAACAACATATCGATAAGTAGCACTAAGTGATGAGATGTCTAGAAAATCCATTTCAGTCTGGATGTATCTGTGTAGAGCCCCACAGTATTTCCAAACCAAATGTCGCTTAGAGTATTTGATACCCAGCTTGGTGCGCAAGGTATGGAAGGTATTGGTAAACTTCAGAACTGCTTGGCCCCTTTCTTGTCGCAGTGTGGTCCATCTCATGTACTAGTCCTCATAGTTTCCAACAGGGTAATACTGTTCCTTTACCACATCTACAAAAAAATCCCAAGTGGGATCGACCCCATATATTTCAAACTCCTTTGTGGAACTCTTCTCCCAATAATTTTCCCAACAATGTTTGACATGGGGGAGATATTTAAGGAGTGCGAAGGTGATCTTTTCTTTGTTAGAAAATTTATGAACAGAGAAATAACCTTCTAGCAGATTTAACCATTTGTCTAGGGCTTCTGCATCTATCTATCCTTCAAATACAGAAATATAAAAACTAACTTGTACCTTGAAAGGAGAGGTACCTCCAAAGTGGTCGCTTGATGAAGATGTGCATGTTGCTATTGGCAGGCGTTGAAGGATGTGGGAAAAATTCTCCATCATTTCATCCCTCTGTTGCGTGAGAGCTTACTCAAGCAACAGACTGATAGGATAGTTTGCTCCATCATTTTTCTTTTCTTCCACCATTGAGGGTTTCTTAGGTGTGCGAGAGAAATTTTCCTCAAGAGAGACAAGCTCAAGACCCAAATTGCTATACTCGGAACTCGTCGGGGACATGCACTGAAAAAAATGATCAAGAATAGTCTGCTCTGATACCACTCATCCGGATTATTTTTGGCACGAAATGAGATCGAAGATATAATAAAGAAATGCACAAAGATATCATAGATATTTAATAATATAACAGAAATATATCAGATATGCAACCATAAACACAGAGATACAGTAATAGACAATTTCTATTAATGAAATAAATGTATAGAAACTGTAAAAATACAGAGTGAAAGACTCGCTAGAATGGTGGCAGCTTATCTCTGAGAAGCGATGTTACGACTACTCGCATTCGCAAGAAGATGAGTATGATGAGGCTCTGAAGGCCTTTTTATAATAAAAATTAATGCAAAAAACCCTAGACATCCAAAAACCTAACCCTAAGAGATGAAGCGCCAAAAGTCATGTGGGCCTCGTTTGGATAAGTTAGTACATCAATTTCCCGGGGTCGTAACTTTTTCATACGAACTTTGTTTTAGGAGTATGATAGCTCGTTGGAAAGGTATCTTCGAGGAGATTCATTTTGGGATATCAATTGTGACTTTAGATATCATTGAGAACCTTTTTCTCGAAAAACCTTGATTTAGGCCCTCAAAATGGCTCCGGAAGTTAAAACCTACTAAAAATAGTAAATTGTCAAAATTGCTAGAAAATTGTTTTGAGCCAGTCGGAAAAGGTGGGTGGCCACCGATATCCACCTGGATCAATCCTCCCTCCTTAGAAAGAAATGGTATCCATTGCATTGAGTTCCTGGGGGAGAGGGAAAAACGTTTGCTGGATCTGCATATTGGTGAGCTGCTTGTATTGCTGGAGATATCGCGTTGCTTAGTTTGTGGAAGTATGTCAAGAACTGTTGAGGCTGAGGCTATTCAACAAGTCGAGATACATGAGAGGACGGTGTGCACAAGGAATATTTTCACTTTGCTGTAGCCTTGTCGACTTAGTCCTGCTGGATAAAAGGTGTTTGGGGCGAAGCTGTAGTGGTTGTAGTGTCCTTATGTTCTCCTTTTGAACAGATTGTGAAGAAGCTAAATTTTGCAGTATGAGATACTACCTTGTGACACTTTTTAGGTGGAACAATAGTCGAAACTACCTATGGTATTCTATAGAGATGACCCCCCAAAGTAACAATGACACTACGGGGTCAAGACTCATAAACAATATGGCGCTTCCACATATATGGTTGGCCCAAGAGAACATCACAGACATCCAGTGGGGCAACATCACATAATACCTCATCCTTGAAGGGTTGGATGTCATATGAAAATCGACAATGTTGGCTCACACGAAGATCTTGTCCTTGGCAAAGCCACCTGATGTTGTATGGATGTGGGTGTGGTGTTATCGACAATCCCAACTATTTGACGACCTTTGCTGAGATGAGGTTCTTCTGGCTTCCACTATCAACAATAAAATGGAGCGGGGTCCCCTTCACCCACATCTATGAATGAAAAAGGTTCTCCCCCTCTTTAGGATCTATTGGTTCTTCTAGTAGAATTGTTGCGGTTGCGACAATAGCAGTGGGATCTGCGTCAATGATCTGTCCTTTACCAGTATTTTCAGAATCGGATTCTGAATCAAGGTTCGGCTCCTTGTCTTTGATCTCGGCTACCAATGACTGTTTTGAGCGACATTCATCAGTGTTGTGCCAGGGGATTTTGGGGAAATCACACCATTTTCTGGTGTTCTTCTTTGTCTTCCCATGACCCTTCCTTTCCTGTGTCTTGGACTAGTTTTTGGGAGACTGTTTGTTAGGGATATCTTTGTCATACTTTGGTTGTTGCGAATCTACAGATCTGAAATCTTGTTTGTTCTGGTGCTTAAATTTCTGGTCGATTTTAACAGCATATCGATAAGCAACACTGAGTTATGAGATGTCCAGAAAATCCATTTTAGTCTGGATGTATCTGTGTAGAGCCCCACGGTATTTCAGAACCAAATGTCACTCGGAGTCTTTGATACCCAGCTTGGTGCGCAAGTTATGGAAGGTATTGGTGAGCTACGGAACTGCTTGGCCCCTCTCTTGCCACAGTGTGCTCCATCTCATGTACCGGTCCTCATAGTTTCCAACAGGGTAATATTGTTCCTTTACCGCACCCACAAAAAAATAGCAAGTGGGATCGGCCCCATATATTTCAGACTCCTCTATGGAACTTTGCTCCCAATACGTTTCCCACCAATGTTTGACACGGGGGAGAGCTTTAAGGAGTGCAAAGGTGATATTTTCTTTGTCGGAAAATTTGTGAACAAAGAAATAACCTTGTAGAAGATTTAACCATTTGTCCAGGGCTTCTGCATCTATCTGTCCTTCAAATACAAGAATATCAAAATTAACTTGTACCTTTAAAGGCCAGTTGGCTCCAAAGTGGCCACTTGATGAAGATGCGCCTGTTGATATTGGCAGGCATTAATAATGTGGTAAAAATTCTCCATCATTTCGTCCCTTTGTCGCGTGAGAGCTTGCTCAAGCAACAGACTGATAGGATTGTCTACTCTGTCATTTTACTTTTCTTCCGCCATTGAGGATTTCTTGGGTGTGTGAGAGCGATTGTCCTCGAGAGAGACAAGATCAAAACCCAACATGCTATACTCGGACCTCGTTGGGGACATGCACTGGAAAAAATGATCAAGAACAGCTTGCTCTGATACCACTCATCCGAATTATTTTCGGCATGAAATGAGATCGAAGATATAATAAAGAAATGCACAGAGATATCACAGATATTCAATAATATAATGAAAATATATCAGAGATGCAACCATAAACAGAGAGATACAGTAATACACGATTTCTATTAATGAAAGAAATATACAAAGACTGTAAAAATACAGAGTGAAAGACTCGCTAGAATGGTGGCATCTTATCTTTGAGAAGAGATGTGACGGCTACTCACATTCACAAAAAGATGAGTACAATGAGGCTCTGAAGGCCTTTTTACAATAAACAGGATGTCAAAAACCCTAGACATCCAAAAACCTAACCCTAGGAGATGAAGCACCAAAAGTCATGTGGGCCCCGTTTGGGTAAGTTAGTACATCAACTTCCCAGGGTCGTAACTTTTGCATACGATATCCGTTTTAGGCGTATGATAGCTCGTTGGAAAGGTATCGTCGAGGATATTCATTTTGGGGGCTAAAATATGAATTTGAATATCATGGAGAACCTCGATCTCAAAAAACCTTCATTTAGTCCCTCAAAATGGCCCCAGAAGTTAAAACCTACTAAAAATAGTAAATTGCCAAAATTGCCAGAAAACTGTTTTGAGCGAGTCCAAAAAGGTGGGTGGCCACCGATATCCACCTAGATCAACCAAGTCAGGAATGCTACCTTTTTTTTGTGTTTTTTGTCAACAAACCTATGTAACAGACATTACCAGTATGTTTTACAATTCAAATAGCCTCAACTCCGCTTGTTAATTTGTATATCGCGGAACTATGGGTATTCTTTGTAGGCCATGGAACAACAGAGGCCTAGTTTTCATCCCGCCAGCCTGAGAGCCCGTGATGCAAAAAACTAGCTAAGTATCAATTTAGGGCTCCGTGCATGCTCCATAGAATGTCATCCCCATACTCTATAAAAGTACATATTCCGTATGTATAAAAGTAAATATCTTCTTTCTAAAATTGCATCTTTGGTATGTATAATTTATGTTGTCCATGAACCTTTAATTTCATAAATTTCAAGTTCTTGTGTCGAGGAACCCTTGTTTTAAGAAAACCTATTTCGAGAATGCTAGTTTTTTTTGTGCTCCTCTCCACAAACCTATGTAATAGATGTTACTACTACTTTTTTGTATTTTTTGTCCATAAGCGTATGTAAAACATATGTAATTTCAATTTCTATTGTGTCCACGATCTTCTTTTAAAGAAAACTAAGTCAGGAATGGCAATTCTTTTCCTATTTTTTGTGAACAAACCTATGTAACAGATATTACCAATACTTTTTTCATGTTTTTGCCCACGTACTCATGTACTACAACTTCCTACCCACGTGTCAACACTCCTTCACATTTATTCCCTTTCCTATAGATGGGGTCGTAGTTTAACACACACGTTGAGCGGAGCAGCCAAGAAAGATCCTCCATGGCGTCGACCACGTGACGACTGCGTGCCACTCCCTCCCACCTGCCTCATGACTTTAAATTCAGCTCGGTCGAAGCAGGCCACCATTACTCTCAGTGTGCCCTGCTCTGCCTTCGCATCCCTTCAATGGACCAACACCCTCACTGGCCCTTTACTCTGTGCGTGCGCCCATTTATGGAAACTCACCAGATCCCCGATCTATTTCAATTGCTCCAACGGCTCTAGATGTCTCATTCTTTCCTAGTTTTTATTCTCAGACGTCAGCCTCTTGCCCACCCTTACCCTTCTCCTATTTTGTCCTCTCCTGTTCTATTCCTGGTGCATTTTCTCTCTCCCACTGTCCCGGAGATGCCCCGGCTGCGAGGGAAGTCGAAACGCGGGCCACCCTGTCAGCCAAACTGACCCTGCCTGGTCCTCCGTCCCTTTCCTGCTCCCTCCCTGCCATCCTCCTCCTCTTCGACCACCTCATCCTCCTCCCTAGCGCAGTCGACTCAAATTCCTTCTTCTCTCCCGCCCCTTCGTATGTCTCTTTCCAACAGAATGGAGGGGTTGGACTACTCAGGGGCGTCACTGGGCTACAACCCAACACCTTTAGTAAATTCGACATCTGTTTCACATCCAGGACCTTTGGATCCTCCCAATTCTCTGGCCACCCATTTGCTTGAGGACCAGGCTCACCACGCCCAATTTTAGATCAATGGTCCAGAAGCTAGTCAAAATTCTCAATGGTAACCCCAATCTTGAGGCGGTTCCAACACTGACCCATAATGCGAGTGGCAAACAACCCTTTCACTGGTGCAGAGCCTGGTATTCAACCTATGTCGGGACATGGATGACCTCCGGTTCCGCCTCGAGACCCTGGACGAAAAAGCCTCTCAACTCCTGCAGTTTCTCTCTGCATTACAAGGTGGTCGTCACCTCCCAGCAGAGGCATCCCAAGCAGCAACAACCCAACCAACATTTACCTCGAAACCAATGTTGGCACTGGAAACTTTGGTCCATGCACAGGCAGACCCTGACCAACATAGACTTCCATCACGCCCAGAGGGGGTCTAGAAGGATGAGCATGTGCCATCACAGACGAAGGACGCCATGCAACTAGACCAAACACCACTCGAGGAGGAGTCACCTCCTCCCGGGGACACGACATTCACCGCCTTCTGCATGCCCACATCGCCGCACTACAGCCCCTCCCGGTGATCTGTCTGTTGTTTTTGTCTATTGTTTTGTCATGTGCATGACAACCTTTCATGAATTTCTCCATGGTTATTATAGTTATGCTCTATACACTTTCGATAGTTGTAATGGCCACCCTTATGGGCCAGACTTTTGAACTATTTTTGCGTCAGTAACAGTCTAGTCTTCGGTTATGAAGTGCTTTGGCTAGCTGAGTTGGTTTCCCCTCAGGGCAGCTCACTGTTTACAACTTGAAACAATGGAAATTCTCTGTAGTCCTTCATTTTCACATACTTTTATACAATCTTACTTATAAACAAAAAAATATTGAATAAAATTTACATAATTGTTTATACTATTCATTAAGTAAAACATGTTATAACATTATATAAATTACTATAAATCTCCATACAATGTTATAATAATCTATAAATTGCTCAGTCTCATGTATATGACGGAATTGTTCAGTGAACAATGTATATGACATAAGTCTTCGGTCCAAAATGTATCTCACATAACACACTAGACATGAAAAGTGTGAACCCGCAACTCCGCCAACCCGCAACTCCATAATTGTTCCCTGCAAAATGTATCAAGTTTTATAGCATTATACAAATTACTATAAATCTTGCTACAATGTTATATCTTTGTATAAATTACTGTCTCATGTATATGACAAAATTCTTAGTTGCAAAATGTATATGGCGGAAGTGTTGGGTGCAAAATGTATTTCACGGGACAGACTAGCCATAAAAAATGAGAAATGTGAACCCGCGAGTTCACTGACCCACCACTCTATAATTGTTGGGTTACATTGGTTGTGTATTAAATATTTCATATACTATCAAACTAAGATCCTAGGAACCTTCCTTCATGTACCACACATTAATAATTTTTTATAAATTCCAAATCAAACTAATTCGGGAATACTAAATTTTGCATGAATACCACATGCACTGTAACTTGCAACCCACGCATTTACTCCCCTTCCAGCTTGGCAAGGACTACACTGCCATGCAACACTTGTTTTAAAATGGCAAATTCCTACTCCATAGATCATATTCACAAATATCGACCAGAAAACATGGAAGGGAAGGACTAACTTCTGGCATTTCTCGAAAACTCCCACCCAAAACTACAGGTCAATCGAGACTGCTATTTTGTTTTTTATATATTAAGTATATTTTGTTTTTTATATTTGAAGTAATAGATGATGGTAATATATTTAATGGAATTTATATAAATTTGATGTAAAATATGGAATGAATTGTGTTAATATTTAACAATAATTGTTTTTAAATGATTAATCATATTTTTTTAGTGTATTAATCTTTCATTAATTTTCATTTTATTCTATTTAAAGTTGTTTTATTAATTTTTATTTTAATTTATTTTCTACATAAAATATAATTATTATTATTTTTTTTTAAATTTTAATTTAAAATTTTAGATTTTTATAATAATTGTTGTTTAAATAATAATTTTTAAGTTAAAATATTTTTAATAATTCGTATTTAGAAAAAACATAATTATTATAATAACAAATAATTAAAAATAAATTTTATTTTTATAAAATTAAATAATTTAAATAGTTAATCTTTTATTTTTATTTTTATTTTTATTTTTATTTAATTATCAAAATTTTATTTTATGTTAAATCTAAATTTGTAAAAAATAAATTTTAATTGTTTCTAGTTAATATATTTACTCATTCTCTTTAAACTTAATTATTAAATTTTTATTTTATCTTAAATTTAACCTCCAAAAACCGATAAGAACTAAATTGATTCATTGTCATTTACACATACAAGGAATGCTATTTAAGTATAGTCTATGTCGACATCTTAACATAGTTTTTATATATATAACATTCTTCTAAATTATTCATAAATATTCTCAAGAATATAGAATTTTTTATCATCGCATAATTCGAGGAACAATATCTTTAACATCCACGTGGCCAAATAGTCACATATAAAAATCTTTATTATTTTAATATTATTTTATTATCATTCTAAAAGTTAGGAAGTGGTAATTGTACAATGATGGTGCTTTTTTGGAAGTGGTAATTGTACAATGATGGTGCTTTTTTTCCAAAAGAAAATTATCACAATTATATTAAGAAAAATATAATTTTTACATCAGAAGGGGCCATATGCAGCCTTGAAAAGGCAGAGATTTACTAATCACAAAAGTGTACTTTCTGAAAGTTACATGCTTATACACCCCAAAAAAAGAGCTTCCACAAATACAAGTACTCTCTAGGCTGAGAACAAAAACATAAAGCAGAAACTCAACATCCAACCCAGGCTAGGAAGAAAGAAACAAAAAAATACCTCCCAACTCAAAACTCAAAATTGGGGGAAAAGAGTCCAAATAGGAATAATAGAAAGGGCTAATATATATTAATACGACAGTGTTGTCCCTCCAATCCTTCAGACCACAAGTCGAGCGAGATATATCCTTCAGGTTCCATTAAAGCTTTCTTTGATAGCCCATCAACTTCCTTGTTGAAATCACAATAAATGTGAAAGAACTGGATGGTCTCGAAATTTCTTCTTATAAATCTGATTCTTTGTTTCCAGCGTTCTAATGAGCACTCACAATTCACTTTTATCATTCAACCAATCAATGATTACCTTTGAATCGCCCAGGATTTGGATCTTTTGAAGAGAGAAAAAATTTGCTATGAAGAGTGTAGTCCATGCTCCCATTAATTCCTCCTTTGTATTAGTTCTGGTACCACAGTTCAAGTACCATTTATAGACTGATGAGGCAGAAAGTTTAATGGTACCCCCGATGCCACAACACAGTCCATTTACCTTTTTTTCTCCGTCAAAGCATGCCACTGGGTACTCAATCAGATGATTAATCAAGCAGGAACGAACATAATGATTGATATTGTTTCCCATAGGGTTTTGTAAGGATCCAAGAGATCTCATGACAACCGAAAGTGTTGATGGATTTTTCCCTTCAAAGGTCGTTGCGTTCCTTTCTAACTAGATAAACCAACATATCTGAGCTACTAAACTAGTTGATGTCGACTTGTTCTTTGACCAATTTGTTAGACAATCATCAAGAACACTCCCGCCCCAATCCTGAACAATTTTTTTTATGGATTTGATTTTCTTCTAGATGAATTTAGTGAAAGATCAATGAATGAAGAGGTGATCAATCATTCATCATTCACCATTGAAAAGTTTAGTGCTTGCAATCATGCTGGTCATCTTAAAATCTAATTTAGGAATTTTTTGGCATGAATTATTAAATAGGACATCCCATTATCTTTACTATACTTGTCTTCTTATTTTAAAATGGTAAATTCCTATTCCAGATATCGTATTCATATTCACAAATATTATGAATAGGGTAGATAGCATAGAGTTTACAATATTATGAATTTTTTTATTATGTAATTTAATTCTTTAGTTTCAGATTTAATATTGTTAATGTAGTGATCAAAAATATGGAAATAGATGAAACTGAAATGAAATAAACAAGCAAATAAATATACTAAATTTCACATATATCCAAGAGTAGAGTAAACCCAAGAACAAGGCTAGGCCTATACTATGCTCTCTTTTTCTTAATTATGAAATGCAAGTAAAAAGAAAAGCTTATTAGCTATGGATTTTCCATACACATTGTGGTCTAAATGGCTACTAAAGAATCATCTACCCTTTGTGTTATGCTTCAATATCCCATTTCTAGATGAGTTGTTCAACAATGGAACAATTACAATACCAAAATAATGGAACCCCTTCCTTTCCTAGATGCCTATTATTTAACATAGTATGATAGTCATGTAGGTTCATGGTTGGGGTTTTTACATTCCTCATCTCTCAATTATTTTTACAGTTTTGGACCCTCTAGAATATTCTTGAAAGTCCACATATTACTAGTCCCACATGTGTGACTAATGGGCGCTGACGTGACATCCACTTGATACCATAGTGGTCAACATGATCTAGGTCAACTGGTGGGAATCATAACTTATGCATATGAACTTTGATTGAGGTGATTTTTTCATCGTTGGAAATATTTCAATGTGTAAATAACATTGAGGGGCTAAGAGCTAATGTTGCAAAGTTTTGACCCCCAAAAGTGTCATTAGATGTCTCAAACTGGGTTTGAAAGTTTCTAGACCCCAAATCACCAAAGTAGGACATGTCCCTTAAATGGTCCCTACAAGCCAATTCCTTAAGTTTTTTCACCCTAAAAGTACCAATATAGATGACAAATTATATAATGTTCCATTGTGGATAATACCTCCACATTTATGGAGGTTTTTAGTCCCCAAAAACTAAATTACTAAATGAGGTGATGAAAATTTTCCTTTACCTTCTCCTTGGAGTACCTTTTGGACTTGCATGGAAGTTTCCCTTTCAACTCAACCTGCCAAAGTTAATTTTTCCCTTGTCTTGTAGTTCCAGATTTCTTCTGCAAAACTATATCTTTTGCCAACTCTGCCAACTATATCAGTTTTATGATTCAACATGGAAGGCTCATAGAGTTTCAAATATTGAGTAAATGCACATATATGAGGGTAGACTAAGTCTATAGGCATTATCATCCACCTTCTCCAATACTTCAAAGGACCATACCATAGAGCCTTGATTTTTTTACTAGGGCCTTATAGCCTTTCATGTGACTTCTTCAATGTCTCATGTACTCACAAATGGATATGTCTATATTTTCAACACTTTCTTCTATTTTCAATGCATCTCATGTGATGTTTTCCATCACTCCTCCTTGTTGTTCATATACAACATCCAAGGGTGATGGTGGGAAATACCCAAATTAAGTTTCAAAAGTGGAGTTTCCATTAGAAGTGTGAACCACTCTATTATGAGAGAGTTGAATATAAATCAAATTTTCATACTAGGTATTTGGATGCTTCTCATTGTAACCCTTCAAAAGATGAACCAATGTCACAATGACTACTTTTGTCTGTCCATCCACCTGTGGATGGAAAGTTGTAGGTTTCTTCAACTTGGTGTCCATCTTCTCCCAAAGTGTAGTTCAAAAGGGATTGAAAAATATAGTATCCTTATATGAGATGATGGTCCTTTGTATTCCAAAGTGCATCCAAACCTTTTCAAATAACATGTAAATGTTGCTTCTTGTCCTTTGATGATTTTTTTACAAGGCATAAGAATGCACATCTTGTTGAACCTGTCAAATACCACAAAATAAATAGCCATGTACCTTCCTATTTGTTATAAAACCACCCACAAAATCCACTGAGATGTTATCCCATGGTCTAGTGGGTATAGTTAAGGGATGGTATGAACCTTTTTTTCTATTATTAGGCTTGCTAGTACACCAATGTATGCATCCACTAATAAAACATGAGCTACATCTTTTTGTATTTTGGGCCAATACACATACCTTTGTAAGTTGGAAACTATCTTTCCAAAACCAAAATGTCCTACAACTTTGGAGGGGTGAACTTCTTTGATAAGATACAATATTTCACCTTTAGGAACATAGAACTTGTTTAGCTTGTAGAGCAACCCATTATGGAGATAATAGTTAGCATTTTTGTCACCTTATTCTATGCAAATTTGGCCATATAGCTATTGAAATATCTATTTAAAGTCCTCATCTTCCATGTATGTCTCTTTGTATGTATCATGGGTAAAATGTTTCATGTACATAAGAGATATTATCTTGGATGCAGGTGGCCTTGAAAGCATGTCTACCAACTTATTAGTGTTGCTCTTCTTATATTTTATGACTAGATGAAACTGCTACAAAAACGTCATTCACTTGTAATGTCTAGTTTGTTGAAGGTTACTCTAGGCTTGTAAATAAGTCTACAATGACTAGTGATCAACATGGATAAT
The DNA here is from genome assembly GCA_009831015.1 of Picea engelmannii. Taxonomy (NCBI): domain Eukaryota; kingdom Viridiplantae; phylum Streptophyta; class Pinopsida; order Pinales; family Pinaceae; genus Picea; species Picea engelmannii. Next base: position 2,019,551 of record ML781489.1, read on the forward strand.
GATTTCTTTGCGCATCAGATAATTCTTCCACTTATTAAATTTAACTTGAACCAAGGTGTAGAGTTCCTTATCATACATAGGGTAGTTCAAGACTCCACCATGAAACATTTCAAAATAATAGCATATTGATTTACCTCTTTGCATGAAGACCACTCCCATAACATATCCACTTGCATCCATCTCTACTTTGAAAGGATTATGCAAATTAGACAATGCAAGGGTCGGTGCTTGATTGATCTTCCATTTCAAATAATCAAAAACTTTATGTCGATTCTTCCCCCATTGGAAATTTTTACCAATTTCCCTGTTATGGCATGAAGTGGTGTGCAACTACAACTAAAAAGGATGTTATAAAATTTTGTAGGCACTGCACTACCCCAACAAGCTCCTAACTTTAGTGATATTAGTAGGCACTGACCACTTTAGGATCACCTCCATCTTCGCATGATGTATTTTGATTTCCCCTCCACCAATCACATACCCCAAATACACAATCACAGTCGAGAAAACTCACATTTCTTAAGGTTAGCCAATAAATAATGAATTTTTAGAGTCTCTAACACCTACATGAGATGTGATATATGCTCTTCCCCAGTAAATATATAAACCCATATATCATCTAATTACACTATCACAAATAAATTTAGAAAGGGATGCAAAACATCATTCCTCAAACACATAAATGTAACTGGAGCATTACATAAACCAAAAATTATTACTAGGCATTCATATAGGGATTTCCTTGTCTTGAAGGAAGTATTCTAGGTGTCTTCTTCTTTAACTCGTACTTGGTGGTATCTCAATTTGAGATCCAACTTGGTAAAGTACTTGGTATGTTGCAATTGATGTAACAAATCATTGATCTTGGGTAGAGGGTATCAATTCTTACAATGTTTTTTTTTCAAATCTCTGTAGTCAATGCACGTTCTCCAAGTCCCATCCTTCTTGGATACTATGATTATAGGCGACCCACCCTTCCGCAAATGGGCATTTACTAAAGTTTTCTTTCGTATATGCGCATATACCATATCCAACTTTTATAAATGCGCATATACAAAAGTTGGCTTCTGTATATTCACTTATACGGAAGCGTTCATATACAGAATCCAACTCCCATAAATTGACATATATAGAAGCCAACTTTAGTAAATGCACATTTATGGAAGAAAGATTCAGTATATGCGCATATACATAAGCGCGCATATACATAAGTCAATTTCCGTAAATGCGCATATACGGAAGTTGGCTTCTATATATGCACGCATATACGAAAGCCAACTTCCATATATGCACATTTATGGAAGTTGGATTTCATATATGCGTGCTTCCATAAATGCGCATATATGGAATTTGACTTCCGTAAATGTGCATATACAAAAGCCAACTTTCATAAATGCACATTTACGGAAGTTGGCTTCTGTATATGTGTGCTTCCAGATATGTGCATATATTGAATAAAACTTTTGTAAATGCGCATTTACGAAAGTTTTATTCAGTATATGCACATATATGGAAGCACACATATATGGAAATTAGTTTCCGTAAATGCGCATTTACCAAAGTTGTCTTTCATATATACATGCTTACAGAAGACAACTCCCTTAAATGCACATATACGGAAACCAACTTTAGTAAATGCACATTTATGGAAGGGTTGTTTTGTAAATGCACATATATGGAAGTTGGCTTTTGTAAATTCACATTTATAGAAGTTGACTTCCGTATATGAGCGTATATGAAAGCACACATACACAGGAGGTAACTTTCATAAATGCACATATACAGAAGCCAACTTTAGTAAATGTGCATTTATGGAAGTTCGATTCACTAAATGCGCATATTCAAAAGTGTGCATATATGGAAACCAACTTCAGTAAATGTGCATTTACGGAAGAGTGCTTTCATAATTGCGCATATAGGAAAGTTGGCTTCCATAAATGCAGATTTATGGAAGTTTACTTTCATATATGCGTGTATACAGAAGTGCACATATACGGAATCCAACTTCCATAAATGTGCATATACGGAAGCCAACTTCCGTAAATGCACATTTATGGAAGTTGGATTCTCTATATGCGCATATTTAGAAGTGCACATATACACAAACCAACTTCATTATATGAAATTCTTATTCAGTATATGTGCAGATACGAAGGCATGCATATACAAAAGTCATTTTCCGTAAATGCACATTTACAAAAGTTGGCTTCCGTATATGCGTGATTCCGTAAATATGCATTTATGAAAGTTGGCTTCCATATATGCGTGCTTTCGTAATTTCATGCATATATAAAATCCATCTTTCGTATATGCATATTTATGGAAGTTGGCTTCCGTATATGTGTGCTTTCGTATATGCACGCATATACGAAAGACAACTTTTGTATATGTGCATTTATGAAAGTTGGCTTTCGTATATGCGCGCTTCTGTATACGTGCATATACAGAAGCCAACTTTCATAAATGCACATTTACGGAAACACCCTTCCGTAAATGCACATTTATAGAAGTTGGCTTCCATATATGCACATATATAGAATCCAACTTCCGTAATGTGCATTTAGAGAAGTTGGATACAGTATATGTGCATATATGAAAGTCAACTTTTGTATATATGAATTTGTGGAAGTTGGCTTCCGTATATGCGTGCTTCCGTATATACGCATACACATAAGACAACTTTCATATATATGGATTTACGAAAGAACCCTTTCGTAAATGCGCATTTACAGAAGTTGGCTTCCATAAAGTGCGCCTCTGTATGTGTGCATATACTGAATAAAACTTTCGTAAATGTGCATATATAGATGATGGATTTTGTATATGCGCATTTGTGGAAGCTTTAATATATACACATTTACGGAATACAACTTCCATATATGCACATATACGGAAGCCAACTTCGTATATGCACATATATGGAAGCCAACTTTCGTAAATGCGCATTTACAGAATCCACCTTTCATAAATGTGCATTTATGGAAGACGGATTCTTGTTGTGCCATTTATAAGAAAGCTTATCGTAAAATTGAATATTAATGTTATTGCATAAAGAGATACTTGAATCATAATATGTCAAGAGGTTCATTATAAAACTATGTGATATAGTGGTAATTTAAAAGCAAATAATTAATTTCTATTAACTGAATATTAGTTGTGAGGTTTAAAGAGAAATATATGTTATGTTTGAATTTGGTATTGAAGTTTACTTTGAATATATGTTATGTTAGGTACCGTACTAAAGGTGTTAGGTACCCATGATACCCAATTCTAAATTCCCCTAATATGTATATATTTTTAATATATTAAAATACCTTTTTTACCCATATATCATAGAAAATACACTACTTTCATTTTTAAAATTTTAAACCCTCAATATGAGCTCACATAATATAATATCATTGAATTAATGAATCCCTTGTAACTTGTCCCTTAGTCCAGTTATATTTCTTGCGCTAACTTCCGTAAATGTGCATATACAGAAGTTGGCTTCCTTATAAACGTGCTTTTGTGTATGCACAAATATTGAACCAATTTCCATAAATGCACATTTACGGAAGTTTCTAGTTTCCGTAAAAACTTGTGTGCTTTTGTATATACGCAGATACAGAATCCAACATCTGTAAATACACATTTATGTAAGTTGGCTTCTCGTTGTGACATTGATAAGCAAGTTTATCGTAAAATTGAATGTTAATGTTATCGCATAAAGAAAGACTGGAATTGTAATATGTCAAGAGGTTCAATATAAAGCAATGTGATATAGTGGTTATTTAAAAGTAAAATATTAATTTCCATTAACTGAATATTAGTTGTGAAATTTTAAGAAAAATATATGTTATGTTTGAATTTGGTATGGAAGTTTACTTTGAATAGTATGTCACATGGACAAATATGGAGAGTAATAATTTTATAAGATTGACATTGATATCTTTGGTATTCGAACAAACATGTTGAAAGTGCTTCCATATCACAAACATGTTGAAAATATCAAAGCAATGCTTTCAACTTAGAGAAACAATAATAACATAATAAAAAAATTATTTCCCAAAAATTATGATCCTACAGATTCATGTATGAATACAACATTTTTACTCATGCCTGTTACACATTATTTTCGTCATCCCTATGATCGTTAATGATGTAAACCTATCTATTGCCTTTAGAGGGGTCACAGTGGCCTGAGTTCCTGAAGAGAGAAGGAAGAAGAACTTTTCCTGAGAAAAGAAGTTGCATTTTCC
>ML781489.1:2029257-2041456 GCA_009831015.1 Picea engelmannii
GTAAGTACATCATCCTTCTTCTCTTGTCCATTCAATACTTTAGAACTAGGGAAAGAGTAGTATTATGTCACGGTTTGTTCCAGATCCAGGTGGATCTGAGGAGATTGGTCTGTGTCCGCACTCACGAATTTATCCTTGAACAATGCCTTATAAAATAGTCTTTGAAAGTTCTTTCTTCTCCATAACTCTTGGTAAAAAAAAACATAAATATAGAAAATGATTGATCCGAATTTTATGAGCAGAACGAAATGACTACAAATTATTAATAGATTCTTAACATAGAATAACAGAGATACAGTAAAACTAGTTTTCTATTCAATAAGGAAATAAGCTGAAACTGTAAAATGCAGTGGAAAACAAGCTTGCTGGAATGGTGGCGGCTTATCTCTGAGAAGAGATGTGACAGCTGTGCTCATTCACAAGAAGATGGTTACAATGAGGCTCTGAAGGCCTTTTACAATAAATAGGAATGTCAAAAACCCTAGACATCCAAAAACCTAACCCTAGGAGATGAAGCGCCAAAAGTCATGTGGGCCCCATTTGGGTAAGTTAGTACATCAACTTCCTGGGGTCGTAACTTTTGCATATGATCTCCGTTTTAGGTGCATGATAGCCCGTTGGAAAGGTCTAACCGAGAAGAACAATTTCCGATTGGCACAAGTCAGTTCCTCTAGTAGTCACCTCGGCCCCAAATCCCTAAAAACATCTTTTAGGGCCTCGAAACAGCCCCGTAAGTTTGGAACCCAAAAACTGCCAAAAAACTGCCAAGGTGGAAAGCTATTTTTCAAGCCAAAGGAATAGGTGGGTGGCCACTGATATCCACCTGGATCAATCCTCCCTCCTTAGGAGTAAATGGTCTCCATTGAGTTGAGTTCCCCCATCATATGAGGAAATTTCTGTTGAATTTGGCCCCGGGTGAGCCACTTGCCTTGGTGCAGGAGCTGCCCTGCTTTGACGACTCAATAAAGATGGATCCTTTGTTGTCGAGTTCCCTTGATCTATGTGTCCACAATATGATCACTAGATGCTTGTTGTATGCAGTTTGGGTTGATCTCTATTGGTGTCATCTATTCTACTACTTCTAAGGTGTCCAATAATGGTGGGAAATAAGGCCGAAGGAGATCCACGTTGAACACTCGGTGCAGGCCAAGGAAAGGAGGAATGTTGAGCTCAAAATTATTATCCCCCACAACCTTGGTGATGGTGTATGGACCATAATGGAGTGGGAGAAGCTTCTGATGGGGTCCTGTAAGGCGTTCTTTCTACAAGTGCAACCAAAGTTTGTCACCCACCTGAAACCTATGTGGCACCCAATGTTGATCATGGCACTGCTGGTACTTGTCATTGGACTTCTGTAGGATATCCTAAAACTGTTGACGGATGTGATGGATCCTCTTAATGAACTAAGTGGCTTTGTCAGCTTCAGTTGGAGCAGGAGATGAGTCAGCCAAGGTGACCGCAAGGGGAAGTGCAACATCTATGGGACCCAATGGTTGGAATCCCGACCCCACCTAAAAGGGGTTGTGGTCGGTTGAGCTATGAGGGGCTCAGTTGTAGCTATGCTAGACATAGGGAAGACTCTCATCCCATGTGTGAGGGTGCTTGGAATTATACATATGCAGGATATGCACAATCATTCGATTTACAACCTCAGTTTGGCCATCTGTCTAGAGGTGGAAGGCCGTGGATTTGGTGAGCTTGGTGTCCAGTAGTGACCAGAGGCTTGACCATAATGTGTTGAGAAATCAATTGTCCCGATTTGAGACAATGGTTTTGGGGATTCCAAAATGTACCCAAACTCATTCAAAGAAGAGCTTGGCAGTAACCTCTGTTGTGATGCTCTTCTTGTAGGCAACCAGAATCGCCATCTTAGAAAAGCGATCAACAACCACAAAACCACAGTTATTTCCCCGCTTGGTGGACAGAAGGCCCAACATGTAGTCCATTGAGATGGATTCCCAAGGCCTGTCAGGAGTAGGAAGAGGGGTGTACAGGCCCTATTTCTTAATGGTCGGTTTGGCAATAGTGTAGGACTTGATATACTTGCTGACCTCCTGTCGAAGTTTCAACCAGTAGAAATGTTTCTGTAGCATCGCCACTGTATTTTCGATGTCGAAGTGTCCTACCACCTGACTATAGTGGGCTTCCTAGATCATCTTCACTCGCTCACTTGATGGAACACAGATATGGCCCAGATGACACAACAACCCATCCTGAAGATGGAAATTATCGACAACTGTGTTTGCACCCAACATTTGATAAGTGGTGGTGAAGTTTGGGTTTGTCTCATAGAGTTGGGGCCATCCAGAGGTCTCATGGCTGCAAGAGTCTAGCACCACGGTGAGTGATGTGACTGGCATTCTACTGATGCAATCAACGACACGGTTGGTGCTTCCTGTTTTATACTTGATGTTGAGGTGGAATTGCTACAAGTATGTGGACCACTTCTGATGGAGGTCATTCTGCAACTTGCCTTGTGTCTGCATGAACTATAGTGGCTTATTATCAGTGTGGATGACTGTCTCCTTCCCAAGAATGTAATGTCTCAACTAGCGGCAGGCTTGCACAATGGAGTACATTTCTTTGTCGTAAGTAGGGTACTTATGGACAACACCTGATAGTGTCTCACTATGATAATCCACAGGGTGGTCGTGCTGAGTGAGAACGATGCTCGTAACATAGTCTGAAGCATCTGTTTTGATCTCAATGGGTTGTTGTAGGTCTGGTAGTGGAATTATTGGGGCTGAGCATAAGCGCTTCTTCAAATCATTGAACTCTTGTTGTTGGGACTGACCCCATGAAAATTTCACCTTACCACCACCCTTGGTTATTTGGTTGAGGGCCCATGCAATATGGGAGAATCCCAACATGAGCCTGTGATAGAAATTGGCAAGGCCTAAGAAGCTCCGAAGCTTAGTGAGTGTGGTTGGGGCTAGCCAGTCACGAATGACTTGGACCTTGGCTGGATCCACATGTATGACATGTTGATCAACAATGTATCCTAGGTAATGGACCCTGTCCATGCCAAAGGAGCATTTTTCCAAGTTGGCATATAGCTTGTGCTGTCGCAGGGTGTGTAGAACCTACTGAATATACTGTAAGTGTTATACCCAAGTCTTACTATAAATGAGAATTTCATCTAGATACACCACTACAAAAGTATTGGTGAATGGTCATAGGATGTCGTCCATCATCCTCATGAAAATGATGGAGCATTGTACAAACCAAAGGGCATGACCAACCATTCAAAAAGGCCTTCCTTTGACTTGAAGGTGATCTTCCATACATCTGTCTGTTCTATAGGGACTTGGTGGTAGCCAAACTTCAGATCAATATTACTGAAGTATTTGGCCCCCGTGATTTGATCAAGGAGGTCGTCGATTCAGGGAATCAGGTACCGATTTCTGACTGTGATTTTATTCAGATCCCGGTAATCAATGCAGAGTCACCAGGTTCCATCTTTCTTCTGTACTAGCACGATTGGGCTCCCGCAAGGTGATGAAATGGGATGGATGTGCCTCTTGTGGAGCAGTTCTTGGATCTGTTACTTGATCTCCTCATTCTCTAAAAAAGAGAGGCGATAGACTGGCCCATTGGGTAGCAGTGAGCCATGGGTCTAATCGATGGGGTGCTTGACCTGATAGTGCAAAGGTACCTTGGTAGGTGAGGATAATATATCTGAGTATTATTCCACGACCTTATCTACTTGCTTCTGCTATGTGGAGAGGTTGGTAGTAGAGACCCTAGATGTGGCTATGATCTTTCGCTCATTCTGAGAGCGAATCATGAAGAAGACAAACTTCCCCGTCTGAGACATGACCTTCCTGCATTTCTTGGCACAGATCAAGGAAATAGCACTAGGTGGGATTGCCTTAGGTATCCTGTACAATTTCTTGTTCAAAGTAATAATAACACTACGAGGCCTAGACTCATATACAACATGAAGTTTCCATAAATACGGTTGGCCCAAAAGAACATCACAAACTTTGAGAGGAGCAACATCACATAATACCTCATCTTTGAAGGGCTTGATTCTATACGACAATCAACACTGTTGGCTGATGTAAAGATCGCTTCCTTGACAGAGCCATCCAATGGTGGAGGGTTGTAGGTGTGACATTGTTGGCAGGGCCAACCGCTTGATGACCTCTGCTGAGATGAGGTTCTTCTGGCTACCGCTATCAATGATGAAGTGCAACAGGGTTCCTTTTACCTACATTTGTGAATGGAAGAGGCGCTCTCCTTCGTCTAGCTCGTCTAGTTCACCAGGCTGGAGCTTGGTGGTAGCAATGGTGGCACTGGGTTTCACGTCAATGATCCGTATTCCCATTTCTAGTTATGACTCAAAGTCAGAACCTGCATCTGATTCAGAGGCTTTCACTTTGTCCACCAACGACTGTTTTGAGCGACAGTCAATAGTGTTATGCCAAGGGATATTATTGAAGTCACACCACTTCCCGATATCTTTCTTTGTCTTTCCGGTATCCTTCTTTGCTTGCAGCTTGGACTGGTTGTCCTAATACTGTCCATATTGGCTTTGTCCTTTGTTCTGTGGGTTGGGGCTACCCTTTCATGGATTTTGCTGTGAGGGGTTCCTAGGCCCAAATTGTCGCATCTTTTGTTTGATCTTCTACTTGATTTTGACGACATATCAGTAGGTCGTGCCCAAGGACAAGATGTCCATAAATTCCATTTCGATCTATATGTATCTATGCAGAGCACCATGATACTTGAGAACCAGATGTCACTCTGAATATTTGATACCCATCTTGGTGCGCAAGGTATGGAAGATATTTGTGAACTCTGGCACTGCTTGGTCTCTTTCTTTCTGCAGTGTGGTCCATTTGGTATACAAGTCATCATAACTTCCGACAGGGTAGTATTGTTCCTTAATATCATCCCTGAAGGATTCCCAGGTGGTCATGACTATAAATAATGAGGGTTCCTCTGTTTCCTTTTGCTCACATAAAGTTTTCCACCAATATTTGACATGGGGAACGACTTTGCAGAGCACAAAAGTAATCTTTTCTCTATTAGAAAAGTTAAGGACATAAAAATACCCTTCTAGTAGATTCAAGCACTTGTCTACAACATCTACATCTATCTGACCTTCAAATACAAGAATATCGAAGTTGATTTGTACCTTCAAGGGGGCGGTGCCTCCACTCGAAGAATATGTGTCACCTGTTGGTAGCCGTCGAAGGATTTGCATGAAAATATCCATCATCTCGTTCCTTTGTTGCGTGAGGGCTTCCTCAAGAAACATTTTGAAAGGATATCCTATCCCATCATCTTTATTTTCTCCTTCCATGAGAGGTCTCTTGGGCACGTGAGAGATTTTGTCCTCAAGAGAAACAATCTCGAGACCCAATTCTTTATACTCTGACCTCGTTGGGGACATGCATAAAGAGGATAAGGAGAAGACCACTCTAATACTACTGATCCATATTTTATGAGCAGAACGAAATGAATACAGATTATTAACAAATGCTTAGCACAGAATAAAAGAGATACAATAAAACAAGTTTTCTATTCAATAAGGAAATAAGATGAAACTGTAAAATGCAGCGGAAAACAAGCTTGCTGGAATGGTGGCGGCTTATCTCTGAGAAGAGATGGGACGATTGTGCTCATTCACAAGAAGATGGTTACAATGAGGCTCTAAAGGCCTTTTACAATAAACAGGAATGTCAAAAACCCTAGACATCCAAAATCCTAACCCTAGGAGATGAAGCGCCAAAATTCATGTGGCCCTGTTTGGGTAAGTTAGTACATCAACTTCTCGAGATCGTAAATTTTGCATACGATCTCCATTTTAGGTGCACGAGAGCCCGTTGGAAAGGTCTAACTGAGAAGAAAAATTCCCGACTGACTCAGGTCAGTGCCTCTATCATTCACCTAGCCCCAAATCCAAAAAAACATCGTTTAGGGCCTCAAAACGGCCCCAGAAGTTTGGAACCCGAAAAACTGCCAAGGTGGAAAGCTTTTTTTTGAGCCAGAGGAATAGGTGGGTGGCCACAGATATCCACCCGGATCAATGATATAACATGGAGGATAAAAATTTAAATACACTAAATTATGACCTCAAAGATTAACATAATTCATCAATCAAGACAACATATTTTTTTGTCCCATATAGATTATGTAGCAAAAAAAACTAAATGCATTATTAAAAAAATTATTATTTGAGCAATTACAATTACTTACAACATATGAATAATATGAAACATTGCAACATATTGAGAGAAAAAACATAGTATGATGGGGACATAATGTATTGTTGACAAGAATAAAAGAAAAATGAATTTCATATCGATAATACTATGACAATTAACCAGTAATAAAGTATAAAAAATCCAACAGTTTTAAAATTCCTTTAAATGCTAAACATAACATAACCTATTGCAAAGTAAAACCAGACTTGTGACAAATACAACACCAATTCACATCTACATGAACTTGACGACCCCTTTGCCTTTCGAGCCATTCTCTTCTTAACTTTCTACCGGCTTCCTTGTCGGAAACATGTTGTAACTCACAGACCATTACCTTCAACTTAGCTAAACAATGAAGCATCTCATCGAAAATGTGTGTTGGAGCTCCATTTATCATGCTAATCATATCTTGAATGCCGGTAAGAAACTATTGTAGAGAAGTGATATCATGTATCACTGAAATGAACTTTGACGAACTTTCATTGTCTATAACTGTATGTTCAAAAAATCAATAAACAAAATATATATATTTAGTATGGATGAGAAAAAAATGAAAATCAAAACAAAACATTCATTCTCAGAAATTATGAGTACAACAATTATATTGATCCATTTTAAAAAATGTTGAAATAAAAACTAAATGACAAAAAAACAAGTCTTTATTTTAAGGGAATGCTTAAAACTACGAAAACAAAAGTATAAAGGTATAATTCATGTATGGATACAACATTTTTATTATGTCTTATCAAATAATCTTTGAAAATTCTTTGTTCTCGGTAACTCTTTGTCAAAAAACATAAATAAATGAAATGATATAGTATAGAGAAGAAAAAATATAAAAAATAGAAAGAAAAAAAATGATTGTAAAGATCAACATATTTCATCAATGAAGACAAAACTAGATGCATTATAAAAAAAAATTCTTTGAATAATAACAATTACTTGCCAACATCTTAAATGTTAATTTTACCTTTCGCCAAATTGTTGGGTATGTGTTATATTATTTTCACAAGTAGTAGTGTCTACGTTGCACTGAGCACACAAGGGGGTTTGATAATTTTTGTTTCCTCGGGAAACGTGTGGCATTTTTTTCTTGTTTTTCGTGTTGCCTCGATTTTCATGTCCTGGATTGTTGGACAGTTTTTCGGCACATTGTTTTCGCCGATGGTTTTCTATTTCCGGTTAAGGAATTAGGGTTGTTGACTAGTCCAAGTCATTGGGTTAGGGTTTTGGATGCCGCTGGCTCCTATATGTATATTGTATTGTAAACAATGTAGCACAATGAATGAATATAGAATATGTTGGTTTTCCCAGTTTGGGTTTCCAGGGGAAAAATCTCTGTGTAATGTTTGTATTTTCCATTGTATCTTTTTTGTTCTTTTACTGAAAATATGTTTGCAGTAAATATTGTACATGGTTAAAATCTACACAAACCTCATATGTTCAAATTTGGAATCAATGGGATTGTTGTATTTTCTATATTAATTTCTTGGATCACTACAACATTTGGTTGAGATTACAACATAAACAATTAAAACAAAAAAAAAGTAAGTGTTGATTGCAAGACACAATGCACTAAATATTTAATTAGACAAACTTGAATTGAACTATATAAATAATTTTATGACTCAAATTTGTCGACATTAAATTCAAAATGTGTACCTATGTTACCCTCGACAATATCATCAGAAAAATAATCGAAGTTGACAATGTTGGAAGTGATGAGGTTCATTATGAGATGTGGATCCCTCCATTGTAACAACAATCATATAACATTTCCACAATCACATTGAGGCAAACAAAATAATTCATATAATGTAAAACAAGTTAAAATCTCTAATTACAATACCTATATGTTGCACATGATCAGAGGTTCGTTTCACATTCCTATGATCTTTTGAAGAAATTATTTCCATTTGTTTGTCCATTCTATTCCTTGACTTTATGTGAACCTATCCTACCCTTTGAAATTGTGGTTTATCCTTACATGAATGTCTCTAACGACGATGTTGCATCTTTTTACTTTGCGGGCTCAAAAAATTGTGTTGTCTCTTAGTCATGATTTTAGAAGGAGACATGGAATTGACAAATTTTTTGTTTATATCTGCTTCTAAAGTGCAAAACAAGCTATCGATTGCTTCAGAATGGTCCACAGTTGTAGGAAAATTGTTCAAAATATTTCTCGCTCTTTTATTGATCGATGGATGTAAAACTTTCAATTTATCAACCTCAGAGATAATATTGTTCAATGTCGAAGTGTCAAGATCAACATGATCTGCTAAAATATTTACATGGTTATTGTTTGATTGGTCTTATGGTAGTGGGCTCATTATCATTGTTTGATTTAAATCAATTGAAAATACAGGTCTGTCAATAATCAGAGTAGAAACATTTGCTAATGTATTAATTTCCAAATCATGATCAATGGCCCACATTTGAAATTTTAAGACATTCTTACAAACATTTCCATTCAACGCCCAATCACAACTACAAAAATTAAACTCGGACCCTGTGTATATTACATTATACCAGGTATTAGAAGTATCCTTATTTTGACTATGAACCATAAATTCATTCATATTTTTGGGGTCGCACACACAATCTTCATCCAGTATTTGAATTTATCTATCCTTTGAGAGAGTCTCTTGTTTCTCACACTTTGTGGGCCTTATAATTCTTTCTTCCTTTAAATGTTGATCATGAATATAATATAATTCAACTCTTGTCAACAACACAAAAGTTAAATAATCCACCCGTTTGTGGCATGCATTGTTTTTCTCATATAGGTATCTATATTTTAGATACTTATGGTAGGATTGAATTGCATTATTTGTGTCTTGATGGAAATATGGGAATCAGGATCTAATGTTACATGACACTTACATATTTTATCATTGGATAGCCAAGTGGTGTCAAAATATTTTAGAAATTTGTCCTCTTCACTCAATTCATGAAATATTCTTACAATAAATTTGCGTACAGGCTCATCATCCTGGCATGAGTGCATGATTTCTCCTAATGCACAAAACATGCAAACATTTTTTTCTTTGACTTTGACTTTGCTTCCAACATGTTTGGCCCATGCTCGATGTGCATGCCATACACATAGCAGGATGGGGGAATTGGTTAAACTCCTAAAATGGTGATATATTAGAAGAGATTAAATTATATGAATGTAACATTACTTTTTCTATTTCTTTTGAAAAACAACAAATGTGGAACCTTAATGCTTGAATCTCAAGAGCAACATCATTTGTGATAAATGCTCGTACATTCCAATTTGGTCATTCTTTCACTCCCATAGAAAATGATGATGACAACCATTTGTGAATATCATATGTAGTATTATGTGATGAAATCATCCAATCCACTGGTACACCATTACGATATTTATCGAATACCATTAACGTATAAATTTGATACTACATTCAAAGAACATAAGTATAAATATCAAAGTGAACACATAAGAATTCATTTTGATCACCATAAAGAAACGAAAAGATCTATAATACGTACCCCATACACATTGGTACTAAAATGTGGAATCCATGGATATAGCATTGTTGTGTGAATGCCTCACCATCATGGAACTCTTCCAATGTGTTTGTATGCTTATAATAAATGGTATGTTTTGCACAATATCTTTCTTTTGGCAGGATAAAAAAAAAAAAAAAACTATCTGGAAACTGATTGTACCAACAATCAACACTTGTTGGATCACTCTCATCCTTCATATATTATTTCTTTCTAATATTATGGTAAATATTAGAAATATCCTTCCTCTTCATTAAGGTATCCCCGGTTACCCCTCAGAATAACTCACCTGATTGGTGCTCCACATCGGAGATGAATTTATCCCAAATCATTGTCACATTAAAACTATCTTCAATCATATTTTCCACACTAGCGTGTATATTAAATGATAAATGTGGTGCATACTTGAATGTTTCAGGTCCACCCACTGCATTCTTCCCATGACACATAACACCACATTTATCAATATGCCTACAGTCAGTGTATATTAAAACAACATCATTTGGATGAACATAAAGTCGATACATGATGAAGTGACATCTACAACCAACTTTGATGCTTTGGTGTTGTTTGCATTTTTATTTTTTTGTTTATCCTTTTGGATTCATTGCTATCTCACCACTTGGGAGTTTACAAGTCGACTTTGGGCCATATGCACACCAATAACTAGATAAGAACAATGATAACAAATTAAAAAAAATGTCCACACTCATTTTTCATAATGCACTTGAATGAAAAAGTTATAATTGTATTAAACAAATAAAGAATCACATAGTATATTCCAGATATGTGTTAATGTGAGTACATACAATCTCCTCCACTTCTTTAGATCACTTATTATTAACAACAAATTGAGTGGGAGAATCTTCATCTGATTGCTCCCCATTTATAAAATATTCAAGTCGAATATATGGAATAATAGCGACTTGACCCCCTCCAATTTTTTCCCATGTTAGATATTTAGATGAAAATTCTATCATATCTTCTGGGTCTTCAGTGTCCAAGTCCATAATGTCTTCCCACTTTCCCATCTAGAAAATAGCTATAAAAGTTTGAAGTTTTTAGATATCAACACATAAAACATTGAGCTTTTATAAAGATTTGTGAGTGTTCTCTAATACTCAATGTTGCATTATAATCCATTTTTTGTGATCCAGTGTTCTATAATCTAAATGACTTAACATCATACATTAAAATTTGGGACAATGATGAGAATAATGAAATCTTGCTGATTCGTGTACATATCATTTTATAGATATAATAAATAACAATGTTTTTTACAAACTTAGTATATAATTTTAGTTATATAAATGTGCTTAATAAACCACACCTATACATATTCAAGATATATGCATATACATGCATACATACATGTGTGTGTGTGTGTGTGTGTGTGTGTGCATACAATATTACAAATGCAAACACTACTCCTCTTCATTGCTATCACTATAACCATGATACATTTAATATGTGTATTCATATGCATGTGGGTTGATGGTTGCAACTAATTGGAATGTACATTAGCTTGGAGATGAACTTTGCAAATGCAGCTTGGAGTATTTTGACTTGAATGGTTTGAATTGCATCTTCATATATGTGGCAAACCAAATCAAAGGGATGATTGTAGGTGCCATTCCTTACACTTTGTATAGAGTATAAGATGCAATCCCAAGTTGTTGCATATGGTTACACATCACACTATGAAATGAAATCTAAACTTGCAATTCAATTAAAGAGCACACCTTAACTATAAACATTGAACAATGCTAAGGAATTGAGGAATTTCAATAAATTAGTAATAGCATTGTAGGTATAAACCACAATTCCAATCATCGATAAAGATGATGTGGAGGATTGATTGTGCAAAGGAAATCATGGTAGCATTAATTGGTTAATTCGAGGTGAAATCTACGTAGTTAGAAATGTATGTGACCTCCCATCAAGAAAATACATATAGGGATACACTAGAATGAAGCAAGAAAACAACAATTATTAAACACCATAGATCACATTTATTACCTTGGAGAGACCCGAAGGAAAAACTCCAACATCAAGTGATTACACATTTAAAGGAGTTATAATTGTTCAACATCCTTTCTCTTGAGAATGTGTTCTAGTATACATTGAAGATATAGTTCAAATTGCAAAATTCTAAGGGTTTCATTAGAAAAGAAAATTTCTTCTTTTAATTATTCCGCTCATCCTTTCAATAAATCAACGAATTAGGAGTGGATGCCATATTGGAGAAATATTCTATATTAACTTTGTCTTTTTTCTTCATTGACGACAATTTGGTGTTTTAAAAAATAAAGTTTTGATTTAAATGTTTGAAACTTGAAACTGAAATGACACCCATATAATTATAATACCCTAAAATCAATCCCTTTTTTAATTTAAAAGAAGACAGTTGTTAACTCTAGAAAATTTAGTGGTTTAAAAAATAAAGTTTT
>ML781489.1:2041595-2104839 GCA_009831015.1 Picea engelmannii
ATTTTATAAAATTATTAATATAATAGTTTAAGAAAATATTTTCATACTTTTATATAAAAGTATTTGTACAAATGTACGGAGTAAGTTAAAACGTGGACAAGAATTCATTAACTACTATTTGTTTTGGAAATCCTCTTTGTTTTTAATATAGTCATTATTACTCTATATTTTCTAAAACTACTAATTATTCTTTCCATTAGTGATCATATACCATTGAAGTCTATTTCAAAATTACAAGTTTAATGTGACTTTAATTGACTAAGTCACTAGCCTAGATTCATATTATCCCAATATTAAGCATTTTCAGGAAAGAATATGGAGTGATGTAAGAATACCTATGTTATTCGAAAAAATATATCTCAAAATTACAAATTTAATTTGACCAAACCATATCCCCAAATTTCGTAGGGAAGCATAACATAAAAGGTAAAGGATTTTTTGGTATCCATTTAAACCACAATGTATATGGAAAATCCATAGTTAATACCCTTTTTTTTTGTACTTTATTTCATAATTAAGAAAAAAAAGCCTTCTTATTAGGTTTACTCTACTCTTAAATATATGTGAATAATATGCTTATTTACTTATTTCTTTCATTTCAATTTAAGTTATTTTCATAATTTTAATCACTACATTAATAATATTAAATCTGAGACTAAAGTATTAAATTACATAATAAAAAAATTCATAATATTATAAACTTTAGACTATCTAAGATATTCATAATATTTGTGAATACAATATCTTGAGTAGGAATTTGCCATTTTAAATTTTAAAATAAAAAAACAATTATAGTAATGTAAAAGACAATTATAGTAATGATAATGGGATGCCATATTTAATAATTCATGCCAAAAAAATTCCTAAATCAGCTTTTAAGCTTACCAACATGACCAGCATGATTACGAGCACCATCATTGTACAATTACCACTTCCTAACTTTTAGAATGATAATAAAAAAATATTAAAATAATAAAGATTTTTATATCTGGCTATTCGGCCATCATGTGGATCTTAACACTGTCGATATTGTTTCTCGAATTATGCGATGATAAAAATGGAAAACCGAGGTATTTATATATTCTTCATAATATTTATGAATAATTTAGAAGAATGTTATATATATATAAACTATTTTAAGATGTTGACATAGTCTATACTTAAATAACATTCATTGTTTGTTGTTTTTGCTAGTTTTGGGTTAGAGTTTTGAAGTTCTAACTGGGGCGTGCGGTTTTTTTGGTAAACATTTTGATTTTCTTTGGGGTATGTGGTGTTTGGTTAACATTTTGAGGTCCTTTGAGGACGAGAAACTATTGGTTTTTTTAATCTCTTTTTGCAGCCTGGTGCTGATTTACATCTATGATGACCATCTGTGGTAGAATATGTTTTTAGAGCATGGTCTATGAAATAGAATTGCTTTGAGAAAGATTTGTATACTTTGTCACGAGAACAAAGTATATACCAATATAATGAGTAATTTTTTGTTGGAAATCAAAATGACAATTAATCAATTTAATAGTTAAATATTGAAAACATGAATTTAGAAGTTTTTATCAGTTTTTTGAGGTTAAATTTAAGATAAAATAAAATTTAATAATTAATTTTAAAGAGAATGAGTAAATATATTAACTAGAAACAATTACAATTTTTTTTTACAAATTTAGATTTAATATAAAATAAAATTTTGATAATTAAATTAAAAAAAATGAAAATATTAACTATTTAAACTATTTAATTTTACAAAAATAAAATTTCTTCTTGTTATTTGTTATTATAATAATTATGTTATTTCTAAATACTAATTATTAAAACTATTTTAACTTAAAATTTATTATTAAAACAACAATTATTATAAAAATATAAAATTTTAAATTAAAATTTAAAAACATTAATAATAATTCTATCTTATGTACAAAATAAATTAAAATAAAAATTAATAAAACAACTTCAAATAGAATAAAATAAAAATTAATGAAAATAATAATAATTCTATCTTATGTACAAAATAAATTAAAATAAAAATTAATAAAACAACTTCAAATAGAATAAAATAAAAATTAATGAAAAAAGAATAGAGTAAGAAAATATGATTAATTACTTAAAAATAATTATTGTTAAATACTAAATTAGGCATGTACATTGCTAATCTATTCTGTCAGTTGAGACCAGATTTGTTCCTAACCGTCTCCATGTGAGAATGATGGACAATCATAAATGAAGACGACGAGTGACAAATTGAGGTGATGTCCAATGACAAGCCGGAGTGATTATTGATTAAGAGGTGAGTGGATAGGTTTCTAAAGATGAAAGGACAAGTTTTATTATGCTATGATCTGCATGAAATGAGCATACATTTCTTATACAACAACTTCCTAATCATTATTAGAATGCTACATGGTGGATAGACTCTCCCCATAAGAAACTATGAGCATAATGAAAAAGTCACAAGAGAGAGTATGGATTTACTCGAGTATCTTGAGAACAATTATGAAGAACATAAAAATTTTCACAAACGACAGAGCTATGAAAGCGCCATTATCGTTTTGAGTTATAATATTTAATAAATAAATCTAGTGGGCAATTTTTTATCGACTTTCTACTATTATTTTTTAATGTGTTTTTATCTCAATGTTTTTTTTAAGAGTAGGTAATTTAAATAAATCTAGTGGGCAACTTTTTATAGACTTTCTATTATTATTTTTTAATGTGTTTTTTTTCTCAATGTTTTTTTTAAGAGTAGGTAGAGTAGGTAATTTAAATAAATCTAGTGGGCAACTTTTTATAAACTTTCTACTATTATTTTTTAATGTGTTTTTTTCTCAATGTTTTTTTTTAAAGAGCAGGTAATTTAAATAAATCTAGTGGGCAACCTTTTATAAACTTCCTACTATTATTTTTTAATGTGTTTTTTAATCAATGTTTTTTAAGAGTAGGTGATTTAGTATACACTCAAATATTTAAATGGCTGCATAAAAGTATTTATTTTAAAATAAATTTTTATTTTTATTTTTAATTTTAATTAACTCATGTAAAGGAGCTTTGATTATTTTTCTTTTTGTTTTCTAATTTTTTTACAATTGGAATGATTGGAATGCTATGTAGTCACTTTTTTTTCAATCCGAATATAATTTGGAATATTTTTGTTAAAAACATTTTATGATTCAATCGGAACATAATATTATATAATTTAGAATATTTTTATTAAAAATATTTTATGATTGAATCAGAACACAATATTATCTTAAGTATTTGAATAATTGTGATTTTTTATTTCTATTAAATTACTTTTGACTGGGAATTCGAATATACTAGTGTCTTTTAAATGTGTGTTTTCATGCTCTTCCAAGCATGTTATTTTGATTACAAATTATAATACCATATTGATATGTTCAAATAATTCATAATATACATCTCAAATTTGAAGAATCAACCATAATGAGAAGCATGTCAAGCCAAATGATATTTCTTGGGCTTCCCTTTAACCTTGTGGATACTAGCAATTCTAGAAGGTGGTACGCTGCTCAGATCTAATTCCGAATTAGATTTTCCTTAAACTCTTTTATTTTTTGAATGGATTGTTTCAAAAACAATTTTTTTGGTACTTTTATCAAAGAGAGCATTGTGTATAGTAAATGATTTTTCTTCATAGAAAACTTGTCAATTTAGTTGTCGGTTCAGTTGCAACTTCCCAGCTTCAATATTGGCATCTAAATCCATGTCTTCAAGGACAACTTCATCTTTAGGTGCGAGCTCCTCTACTTTTTGTGACTGGTTTGTCTTTTTCTCTTAGTAACTTGAAGCTAATGAGGTCGCTACAAATTTCCCTTATGAGGGTTTTGGTCACCTCCGTCATCATAATTATTGGTCGAAGACTTCTTTTGCTCTTTTGCTGCTATCTGAAAATTTTGTTTCTATAGGCCACTTATCTGAGATAAATTGGGTAAACGAGTACCCCTTTTATTAATCACTCTTCACCTCTGTTTATGTTGGCCTGTAATGCTAATGATAGTCTCAATATCCTATGTTTTCTTTTCAACAATTATCGCTTGTGGGTCTTGGTTTTTTCCCTCCTCTCCAAATAGAAAATAATTAGAAAGTGAAATACTAAAACCAGCATATGTCATAAGGTCCATGAAAGAGTGATGAAAGAGTGGTTTGGGTAGAACCCCCTAATTTATTTTGCAAAATTTAAATTGTACTGATCAAATTGCAATGCAAATTCATCAATATTTGAAATTCTTCTCAACATAATTTCTCCAATTCTCCATGGTAGAGGATTGAATTGATTCTTTATTTTTTGATGAAAAAAGTGAACCCAATTTATGTATTGTCTAGCAACTTCTGTAACAAAATTTTTATCAGAAACATAATACATGAGATAAAGAGGTTGTTTGTGAGAACAATAGATTCTAACAACACTATAATGTTCCATGCTTTCAATGCTCCCCTTTCTATCCAGGAAAGTCGATGCTTCTAAACATAGTTTGGATGTTTTCGGCCCAAAGATAAGTTTCTTAAAAGAAGAGACAAATGCATTATAAACTTCATAAAAATGATATGTAGCCTTTTGTTTCCATAAGTTTTGGTACCACATCAGTACTGGGTCAATTTTACAATTAACTCGTCTTCCCAAACTCAAACTCTTAAAAACATGACAGTAGGTTATAGAAAAAATTAAATATGAAGACATAAAAACTTCTTGTTCTTCTTGAAATTTGATAATTGCAAAGAGATTTCTCTAGAAATGATCTTTGTCTAGTTGAAGATTGCTTGTTCATGAACCATGAAATGTGAAATATAAAGAGCCAATCAGGGAATGGTTGTTGTGGAGTCTTGACCTGTGACTCTGGAAAAAAACCATGCTATCTCTTGATAAGGGATTTTTAGAAAACTGACTTGAATGTTAGATAAGTCTTATGGCATCATTGCTAGATCCTCAAGCTACTCCTGAAAAAGCTCTAGTCCATTGTTTCTTTCCTTCAAGAAACTCCTGGCCTCATCTCCTTTGAATGTGATCATTTGATCAGGAAGTTTCTACATTCTCTTAAAAACTGATGGTGATAGAGAGACAGACGATTCTCCTTGGAGTTGAATTATCCCGTGATTTTGATCATATTTGTCTATACACTAGGAAACTATCTCTCTAGAATCAAAAACTTCTAGTACACATCCTGCTAAGGAAATACCTAGTGTCCAAACTTTGTTCACATTCCTTTCTGGAAATGGTAGTGATGAATAATACTAGTATGACCTTGACCATTGGAATCTATGATCAACCTGTCTAAACAAGTTTAGAGTGTCCTCGCAATTTTTTTCTCTTCTTCTTGTTGTCATGTTTGACAAAGTTGGCAGACTCTTTTACATTCATTTCGAAACATTAATTTCAAAGTAAACCTTTTTACAACAATATAAATTGAATCTCTTATTTCAAAGGAAGGATTAATGTGAATCAAATTTGAATTGATGGAGAATTCTTTCATTAATAATGACCCTTCAATATTTTAATTACTTATTATCCTCCGTAAAATCAACATTAAATATACCTTGGGGAAAGCGACAAGATAATAGATGTATTAACCTAGAGGATCAGAGGACCATATGTATGTGTTGTTGGATGTATGGTCTGAATCGATTTCTACCTTAGTTCTCCAACAAAACCCTAGAAACCATCAGCTCTTCTGGTAAACCAAAAGGCTACACCACACACAGAGTGCACAATGAAATCTCACTCGAGATGGCTTATGGGTGATTGTAGGATGCATATGTTTGCATTCATGGAAGGGATTGGGGATATTCTAATTCATCTACACCATATACTTCATTATACCATTCACCTAGATCTAACAGTTATTTGATATTGCATTATTAGTATTGTGTGCTACAAAATACTATTCTAGTCATTCATCATTCATTCATAATTGCAAAAACCACAAAACATCATTCAAGAACATCAAAACACATTATTTTACCCTAGTTCACCCCCCCAGGCTATGTCCACAAAGATCTTCCGCTTATTATTATTCTTCATCAAAATAGCACTGCGAGCATTACATCATAGGTTTAATTATGGTCCATGAGGCTGACTAGTGTCACACCAAGATCCACAACTTGTGATCTGACTCTCAATTATACTTCATGATTCTCCAAAACTGATACAAATTGAGCTCCAATGCTCTTAGCCAAAAACTAGCACTGCGACTCAAGACTCAAAAGTTCTCCAAAAATAGGTTCTTCATAGATGAGTTCTCAGACACACCTATCCACCTCATACCTCCTCTATTTATGTTACAAAATGGGTAAAAACCCTTACATCATTACTCAAAACCCTAATTCTAAGTGGACTCATATTGGGCACATGCCTATTTTGAGAAGGAAGTATATTCTGGGTGCAGACCTATTTTTGGGAGAAAGATTTGTTTTGTGAAAGACCTATTTTTGGAGAGAAAGACCTAATTTTGGAGCACACACAACAGGTGGAAAGAAAGCAACATGCAAAAAAAGAAGGAAAAGTAGCATGCAGGAGGAAAAACAACGTGGTGCGCACGCAGACAAGCCTAACCATGATAGGGTTAGGGTTTTTGACAAAGATTGTAAAGAATATAAGCCTATAAAGTAGTATAAATAAGGACCTAGGAAGTGGAGGTCCAGGTTTAACAAGGTAGTGGGTCAAGAGGTTCACAAGGTAGTAGATTAAGAGGTAAAAGGTTCAGGAAGTTCAAGAGTTTAGTTGATAATCGTAAGCAAGATTGTAATGAGTCTTGTAGAAGAGTCGAATAAGTTTTTCTTTGAAGGTTAGGTCACAGGTTGAGGAGCCTAGTGTGATCTAGTCAGCCTCATAGAGGGTACTTACCCTCATTTTGATTGTATTACTAAAGATGTAATGCCTACAACACACGATTTTGCAACGAAATAAATAAAAGAGTAGAGAAGCTAGATCTTTGTGGACGTAGCCACAGGAGGGGATGAACCACGGTAACCCTTGTGTTCTATGTGATTTTTAATGAATGATTTAGTTTTATGTTGATCATTATATTAAGAATGAATGTTTAAAGTAACTATATCAACATGCATTCATAGGTTTAAAGATGAATGAATCATAGACATAGATGAATGATTAACAAGGATAATGTATAAAGGAGAAAGAACCCTAACACAATCCCCACTCATTCCTAGATTGAAAACACCTGAGTATTGTAGTCCCCAATAAAAGCAATCTCGGGTGAGAGTGAGTTGTGCATCTTGTGTGTAGTTTTTCCTTCTGGTTTACCCAGAGGGTCGATGGTTTTGAGGGTTTTATTGGAAACCTATTTGAGATAAGAACCTCAGTTAGCCCAAGAAGAACTTAAAACCAACAAATGGTACCATTGCCAGCTGGAACTGTATAGTATTGAGTGGACGAGATCCGTGGAAGAAACACGCGGAGGATGAAAGTATAGAAGGGAATGTCCAGACCATGGAATCCAACGAAGGCGGAGATTGAAATATGGTTGAAAACAAAGGAACTTGAGTTTGCGTGGAAGGACAACAAAAACCCGAAGTTAACAAATATACCAACAAATACATTTTTAGCGACATGCATGAGGTATTTGTTTTTATTTCCCGCATTTGTTACAGGAGTGGGTATTGAGGTTAAAGGAAAACCACCCTAGAAATTGAATCAAATAGCTGGAGTGGAATCCTGTGGAGATCACATAGTTATAGAAAGTTAATAAAAAATTTATGCGCGTAATAGATTTCTAGTTAAACAGTATTGTTGCAGGGTTTATCACTAAATTTGCATTAGATATCGTGAAGTCCTACACAACAGTAGAGTATGATTTTCTAAAAAGACCTAGAGGTAGGTACATCAGATCATTTTAAACTTTAATCAAGATTTTATTGCATGACAACAGTGTGATCACCATGGAATAAGATAACTAAACTTCCCTGTGTGCATACAGGAAGGAGGGAAGCACTGACATGAGGTTGAGAAATGGACAGGGAGATGGATAAGGGAAAGAAGAAAGAGGCCATGGACTGAATTATGATGGAAGAGGATCAGATAAAGAATATAATGGAAAAATATGGAAAGAAGAGAGCCATAGTCGACAAAGAGGGCTTGGCAAGCGATGAAAAAGAGGTAGAGGATCTTCAGGATGTGGAGAAGATTGAGGAAATAATGTGAACAACATATGAAAGGTAAACAGGAGGCCCAGGGTCAGGAACATAAGATAGAACTCCAATCCAGATCACTGGCAGTATGGAACCTACAACCCCATGTGTGACTAATACACCAAAAAGAAAACCAACGTTTAGACAACTGAATTTTAGTGGAAGAAGAACAACAGTATCGAGATCCAATCAAGGAAAATCAACTAGGGGAGAAAGTTTAGGAAGTAACAGTCAATTATCTGCACCGCATGGAGGCAGTAGTTCAACACAGTTCAAAATGGCAGGACATGATCCCACGATCGGATTACTAGAATTTCGGGGAGAGGCATCATATGACCCCGGAAAAAACTTATTCATTTATGATAAGATCTGGGAAGAAAATAAGATCATAGATGAGGATACAAAGCTCGCGCAGTTAGCTATCACACTAAGAGACTCCACGCTGGACTAATACATGAGACTGGATGTAAACAATCCACAGGGAGTACCAAAGACTATCGTAGGCATGAAAAAAAATACTGGTAAATGAATTTCATAAGCCAAGATCATAAGACCAGTACATGAATGAAATGATTGAAATCAGGAAGAAACCAGGTGAGTCTGTTTGGGAGATTGATGAGAGGTTAAAACTTCTGAAAGGAAAGTTCAAATATACAATTACTAACATGCAACAAATGAACTTATTTGTGAACTCATTGTTACCACACTTGACCTTTCAGACAATTAAAGTTCCAAACTCAGGTAGAGGATTTGCAGGAATCCATGCAACTGGAAGAGAACCAGTATCAACAGACAGATCCAACAATAGATGAGTTGAAGGAGGATTTGAAGAATCTAACATTTCAACTTAACCATAATAAGGGAAAAGAGAAAAGAGAAGTTGTTTGGTGTATGCTATGCAAGACAAAAGGACACCATAAGAACGAATGCCCAACTTTTGTGCAGTACATGACAACAGGGGTGCCAAACCCCCTGCCAACATGAAGACACATGGTGCGAGATTTGTAAGACACATGAGAATGATCCATATCATTTTCCAATGATGCAAAAGTGTAAGACAATACCAAAAAGTTAATATTGTAATTTTTTCAAATCAGTGGGTCATGATGATAAGGATTATAGAATGATGGACCTGATGAGAGAAATAACTTGAGACACTTATAAGGTGAAAGAAGAAATGATGAAAGACCAAATGCACCTCAGTTTAGCTAGGTACCACCACCATACAATAATGTGCAGTACAAAAATGTGCAACCGTAATACAATAATGCGCAACCATAGTATAACCCCATGTAGTATAACCAGGTACCCTAGTACAATGCACCACGAGGAGATCTAGGTGGATATAGAGGTGGAGGAAGAGGTAGACGAGGATTTGGACGAGGCATAGGACCAGTAGTGTGCCACAACTTCCAACAACCAGTACATTATGCAAGGGATTGTCCACTTCCACTAGTGACATGTATGTACTATCGCGTAACAAACCATTACATAGAAGACTACCCAACACTCTTGGGAAACATCCAGGAAAAAAGGAACTAGAACAACCAGAATGTCCAGTGGATTTGTGCAGAAGCCATGGATGATGGGAAAAACATCAATATAGTCACTTGAGGAGGAGCCAAGACAGGAGTTGATGCAACAAAATAATATCCAACTCAACACCAATGGGTTAAGAAGAATACTGAGCCACAGAAGTAGTTTGATGCATGGAAAGAAAATGAAACATTTAAGGAGGTCAGACAGGAGATTCTCAAGAAGAACATTTCATATACATCAGTTGCACAACAAACTTAGAATCCACCAATGTACACGATGCCATCTTCAATGGACCATACCAGTAAAGGACAACCTTTAGAGAAAGTAAGTACCATAGAGACTTTTCTACAATCCTGTGTTAAGTTATTGAATTATCCATCATCTATTAAAGTTTTACAAAATATGCTAGAAATATGCAACACAGAGGTAGAAGGGAAGTTAGAGTAGAAAACAGTCAGTCATATCCATACAAGAAGAAGGACAAGCATAGAATTCAGACTAAATGCCAACATTGGGGATTTCAACATGGGAGATATTATACTGGATTTAGGCTCTGAAGTAAATGTCTTTCCTAAGAAGACATGACAATGTATGGGAGAACCCACATTAGTCTATTCACCTGTCCATTTGAAACTATCAAATCAACACAGAGTGTTACCAATTGGAAGGCTTAAAGGTGTGGCAGTAGATTTGGATGGAGTGCACACTATGGAAGATTTTGAAGTGATAGAGATAGTATATGTCACAACACCTTACCCAACATTACTTGGATTGGATTGGGCATTTTATAACCAGGATATAATCAACCCGAAGACAAGAAAAATGATTTTTGAATCAAGAGAATATAGAGTCATTTCACCATTGGATCCTTCAGAAGAAGAAAGGTTTGTAGAGGCTAATTGTTTAGATGTGGAAGAAATAAATTAGTTGTAAAAAACCATCGCATGAGAGGAGGATTATGTCAACCCAACTACAGATTGGGTACTCAGTTGGAGAAGCATTACATCATGTGCTTCCGATTTAGACACAAGTTTGGAGAATTGATAACAACGATTACATGAAGTTTCCACAAGGAGGTGCGCAAGAATTGACTGCGTAGTAAGATGGATTGGTACAGAGATAAGAGAACCTCCCAATTTTCATGTGATAAATGAATCAGAGGAATTATTGACAAAATATGAAGAGGAAGTGTTAGAAAATCAAGGGCTCTTAGCCCTAGATATTGCACTCAAGGAAAAACTTGCAAGATGGTGGGATGCACACAAAGAAACAATTTGGCACTGGTATCAGTGTAAATGACTAATGCACATTAGATTTGGTATAGAACATGGGAGCAATACAATGTAAAAGTATGATGGGAAAGGAACACCAGTGGAGCACCTAGAAAGGTACAGAACACAATTGAGAATGACACCAATAGAGGAATAGCCTCATCACTTTATTCATACATTGGAAGGGATCCCAAGGAACTGGTACATAGACTAGGAGATGCGCAGAGACACTACATAATGGAAAGGATTACAATTTTTTTTTGTAGCAACCTTCTCATTTGAACATGAGAACCCCAACATCGATTCAACATTGAAGCTGATATGGGGAGTGATATTTTTTTGATGAACCAAAGGTTGAAATCATGATAGAATATCAACAATAGAACAAACAGATAGTAAAAGAGTTACTCTCATGTTATCATGTCGAAGAAGAAGCACTTGATGAAGATGATCCGCGCAACATTAAAATTACATATATTGAAGGAGAGAGAGAGGTGGAAGGTCCATCTCTGGAGTCAGAGGAATTTTATGCACCAATCAAAATTAAGAAATTCAACATTGGGAAGAATGACAATCCTAAAATGGCAAGTATTGGAGACTACTCAAATGAACAAACATTAGAAAGAATAACAGAGTTACTACGTGAATGCAGTGACCGGTTTCCAACAACCTTTATATAGATGAAATACATAGCAGAGGAGCTAGGTGAGATGAAGATACCCCTCAAAATTGAGGCTAGACCTGTCAGATAGAGACCTTACATATTGAATCCAATGTACAAGCTGAAAGTGAAAGCATAAATTGACCGAATGTTGGAAGCTAGAATTATAGAACTAGTAGAGGAATCTAAATGGATCAATCACATGGTAGTCCAGGAAAAGAAACAAGTGGGGATAAGGTGGCGCAGACCCCCCCTTATTTCACTTCTCTCATCGAGGGATGCTTGAACTCCTGGTATAGGATCGTTCATATATCTGAGTCGGATTGACTCTTTGGTTCCTTGCTGGAACCCAATGTAATTTTCACAGGTCCCTCTTTCTCCAAAGTATGGGTCCTATCAACCCCTTGGCCCTCTTCTTAGCTTCTTTGAAGAAATTTGACAACGACACTAGTTCCCTATGCTAGGCCCCTTTAATCATATGACATCAGGCTATGTCCTGGGGATGAACCATGAAAGGCACAGAGGGTTTCGGGTTTCAACATTTTCACAAAAACCAACTCCTGTTTCCCCGAACTCTGAATCGAAGAATACAACTGACGCGAGGATCAACGGTCCCCATCACTTCCACATTCAACGGATATGATTGGCTTCAGACTCTAGCCTTTAGGAGTCTCTCCGCTCTACTCTCCCCCTTTCTTCTAGAGCACCTCTTCTCTGAAATGTGTGGATCTCCTCCCCGTGTCCCTCCCAGATTCAATGGTCTGGATTCACTTTTCTCTTCACGACTTCGCGAGGACTGCTCTTTGCTCTTGGAAAATATTCTGGAAATATATCTCCCGGATCCCCTGATCTTTCGCCACCTATCCCCCTAATGATGGGAGATTCCACTTGCCTTCGGGACTTCGAAAAGTCCTTAATCCTTATACCCACTTATCACTTTTCTATACGAGGCTTGGACTTCTCTCAACCTTTCTACATTCCTTGAAGGAATTCTGCGTGTAACAACTTTAGTTATTTTGAGCTTTGCTCGCTCAAACCTTGAAGGTTCTTGACTCTTCTGCGTCCTTATACGGATATTCTAGTGCCCTCCTGGAAACTCGATGCTCTTTCTCTTGAACTCATAAGATGAATTCACTTTGTGTTTGGTGCACTCCTTTCTCTCGATTAAGACTTAAGATGGCTTCTCAAAACACTTATCCACATACTAGCTTGGTGCACCCCTTGCACAGGTCTTCTTCCTTCATCTTCCTAAATCCTTTCAGGTCTACTAAGAGAACTCCTACCTCTGCACGACGCACACATGTAGAGCCTCTCTTTCCTCAGAGTATTCAGAAACTATGGGAGTTTCCTCAATGTCCCCGACACTCCGGAATGTTTTAGTTCTGTGCACGTTTGCACCTACTCAATGCCCCCATGGCAGAGTCCTACAGAGAATTCAACAACTTTGTGCTACGCTTACTCCCACGCAGAATTTCCCTCCAAGGTATTCAACAACCTTGAAGTTCTCCCTTGAGTCTATGAATTATTTTGGTGTTCCCTCTTGGCACATTCTCCTCTGACTCAAAAGAGTTTAGAAACACACTCCTTGCATCAACTCATAGAGTTTCAACTTTGTGTCACACACTCCTTGCACTTAGCCTAAAGAACCATAAATAATTCAACAAACTCATAGATAGAGAATTTTGTCTCTATCTCTCTAGACGAATCCTAACATACACATCTAAAACATAAAAAAACATAACTGACATTCACAAATTAGCATTCATCACACAGGAAAATGGAAAACAGTGAAATCTATTCCTTCTTTTTATTAACGACAAAATGTCAATTACATTGTAGGAGTTCAGACTGCAATTGAGTCTCAGATTTCAACCCTCCTCTCTATCAACAGAATCAACCCGAGTGTCAACAACCTTTTCTGGGAAAAAATACAAAGATTTATACATGAAGGGTTCGACGAGCTTTCCCTCCAAGATACACTAGTGGTGTCTAATCACCATTTAAAACTCCTAACTAATGAGGCAGATTACAATGAGTGAAAATCTATCCTGAATCGTGTCTAGATCCTTCCTATCGTCATCCACTTAAGATGACCTCATCTGCAACTTGTGTGAAATCACAACTTGGTTCTTCCAGTCTGACAACATTAATTTCCTTGATTACATTTAACTTTCGAAGGAAAAATGAGGGGGTGACGCCTATCCCTTCCTTTGAATGCACACTAACGTGCTATACAACTGGTGCTTGCTAAGGTGGAGCGATGCTCCTGCACCATACTCCACTTCTATGAAAAATTCGTGAGCTCTTTCTCATTAGCTTCCCAGCTTTGTTGAAATCCTCCTAGATCCCAAAATTTCTCCTGGAGCTGTCCTCCTGCTCCTCTGCTTTGTTGCTATTGCTGCTTTTTCTACACATTCCCTACTGCTTGTGCAGGTTCTCTTTTGTTTAGCCTCCCTCTGCTGGCAAATTCTTTTACTAACTTCAACATCATCTCCCTTATCTCTTGTATCACTTCTTCCATATGCTCTATTGGTTGGTTCTCCTTATGCAGTCTACTTAGCTACACTTCCTTTTGTTGGTCAATGAGCAGACCAAACTGGTTCCCCATGCTACTTTCATCTCTTGTGACGCTGAATGGCCACTCTGTCACAGACTCCAATTTCTCGGGCTCCTTACTGAGCTAGTGCTTAGTTGTCTCCTCTGACAGACTAACTCCTGTCAGTTTCTGTCATGCTAGTTCCATTCTAGTCTCCTCCAACTACTCCTCATGTTGGCATGTTTCCTTTGGTTTGGCTATCTCCTGGCAACCATATTCTAGTTCCAGATTGTCCAACCAATCCTCCAGTATCTTCAAATCCATCTCCCTTGAGTGAGAAACTCAACCAGGTGCTCCTCTTTTTCTTCTGGGGCATACTTCAGTATCTGCTCCTCTTTTTCCCACCTCTACGATTATTTCAACCTTTTCATTTATTCCCATCTGGTTGCTATTAACCATTTGGGTTTTTCGACAACTGCATAGAATGTACATTTGACAATTGGGTG
Organism: Picea engelmannii; assembly: GCA_009831015.1. Lineage (NCBI taxonomy): Eukaryota > Viridiplantae > Streptophyta > Pinopsida > Pinales > Pinaceae > Picea > Picea engelmannii. The sequence goes on from ML781489.1 coordinate 2,056,263, forward strand.
GGTTTGGAGGATCCAGATGAAGCTGATCCTTTGGCAAACTTCGTTTCTGAGTTTGCGGACTTTACATTGGTGGACCCCCCAATGCCATCGGCATGGGGCCTAGGACCCTGTCTAGGATCATGAGTCAACCATGGTGTGTTGGGAAGAAGGTGGTATAACATCCCATACTGATCATAGATCAAATCGAATTGTTGGGCTCTAAAAGTGGCCTCTTCCTCTCTAAAGACCTCGGAAGTAGCAATGCCCTTTGAAATAGGAGCGTGCAAAGATTTTAAAAACCATTCTAAAATAAAGGCCAAGGGTATGGGAGTCTTAACTAACCATCTTTGCCTACGCCATTCCTGGATATGGTCTGAAATGTGAGTAGCAGAACCCTGGCGTAAAGTTGACAAAAGTTCAAGGCCAACATCGTAATGAATGGATAGTTGAAAGTGGTTAAGGAAGGCCAACACTAATTGTTGGAAAGACCCATATGTTCCCCTAGGTAGCTTAATATACCATTGTGACACAATCCCGCTAAGAGTGTGTTGAAACAATTGTAATCTAATAGAGTCGTGATTCAAAGAATTTGATGAGCACCAGAGGTGAAAAGTAGTGACGTGGTCACCAGGGTCCTTGCCATTCTTACCTTCAAACTTTGGAATGTTTGACGAAATCTTGGTGGGGATAGGGGGCCATGTGGGATCACGACTCACGAGGTCGTTCATTAGTTTAGACAAATCTGCCAGATTAAGTGTGGCTAGAAAGGGAATACAGGGTTGCGACACCTGACCCCATCCTCCTACAAAAGATTGAGTATTAGGAGCTACGTTCCATCCAGGGTTTTGGTAAGGACCAGAACCTTGTTCAGAATTAAAAGACCCTCCTCCGGGCAGATTCATGAAAGATGGATTAGGCATCATTCGAACATGAATGTTCTGATAAGGGTTATGAAAATTTCCCCCAGTTGGATTAGCTCGAAACTGAGGGTTGTTAAAACTTCCCCCAACTGGATTAGATCCAGGTTGGGGGGTGCCCAAGACATAAGACTGACCTCCTCTGGGTGGGAATCTGGAGGATTGAAGTGGATTCGTTATGCCAAAAGTATTGGTCGAATTCGGCATCGAGGGGATAGGGATATAGGGAAGAACTTGTCCACCAGCTTGGTTGTTCTATCTAGCCATAGAAGGATTAGACCTAGGGTTAGGGAAGGGGACACTTCCAACATTAGGTTTCGCTTGGGGAACATGAGAGCTACCAAACATAAAGGGAGTGTACGGAGGTGTGGTGCCCCCAAGTCCAAGGCTAGCATTATGTCTAGCAGCTAGGATGACAATCGAAGACTGCGAAGTGAAACTTGGCATACCATAAGAAAATAGAATAGTAGCCATGGGGATGGTCTGAACATTGTAACTCGGCGAGTGGCCAAAACCCCCAAAAGGGTTAGAGGCAAGAGACGAAGCATTGACTATGGGCCGAGCCATAGTACCGGTGTAGGCCTCCGGCACTGCAACTGTAGTGGCTGTAGGTGTCGAAGGAGTGAAATTAACTATAGTGGGATTGGGATTTGATGAAATCCCAGTGTTCTGAAGACTAGACTCAGTACTCATCCTTGTGGGATCACAAGTCTGAAAAGTGGATGTGTGTGTACCACTCCTGATAAATCTACACCTTTTAGAAGGCAATAGCTCGAAAACCAATGGTAACTGTAACAACCGACAGGACCTACGAGGAAGTTGGTCTGACTCCACGATGACTTATGAATCTCAATAAATAAAAATATACCCTAAGGCCAAATAGTAATCAAAGAGCATACTAAAAAGTCAAACGACCAATATGCATGCAAATGGGCTAAAGTGGCTGAGTGGCCTCCCTCGCTAAAGAAGGTATGCCTCGTCTAGGAGGGACCTGAGACTCCCTGCTAGAGTTTGGAGGTAACATAATCAGTTATAAGGGCCCTCGTAGGCTTAAAAACCAGTCAGTCAAACCCCCCCGGAGAGGTAATCCTCCATAAAGGTTGTGTGCTTTCCAACCCCCATCCAACTCAAGATACAAGCAGAATAACCCTTGCAAGTAACCTATGAGAAACCTAAGTCAAGAAACTAATAAACCATTGTATAGATGATGCACATGTGAGTAGTCATAATTTTGGATCACCGTATGGGTAGGGTAGCAAAGCCCGAAACCTTGAAAGTAATGCCTCTCATAGAGGTATGGGCACTAGCAAGATCCCCAAATACGAAGAAATCCATAGACATATCTCTGACGCTAGGTGAGTATCCAGGGGTTATCCCTTCAACTAACTTTGTGCAACCTTGTGATTAACTCCAGTGTGAGAGGAGCCTCCTAATATTACCAATTATACAATGGATTTCTCAACTCCCTGTCTCAAACACATAAGTTGATTTAATTGCCTTGGAGAAGTTTACTCACAAAATCCTAGGCCCGTTTGTGCACCCTTAAAAAATAAAATCGTGACTAATCAATTTTAGTTTAAAGCATAAATTTTATTGGCCATGATTACTCAAAGAGTTATGGAAATGAAACTTATGGTGTTATGACTCTGCATAAGAATAAAAATAGATATACTACAAAGCTTAACTTTAACTTTTCAGTGAATGATATACTAAATAAAAATAGTGCAATCTTCAATTTTAATTCTACAACTCATAAGTAAAATGCAATCTTTCTCTAAATGTGCTAAGCTAATGGTAAAGGTTCAAAGACAAAAATACCAACCAATGCAAAATGCCTATTTTTTGTATTTTCAATGTATTTAAAAAAATGCATGGACTGATAAGTGACTTGATATATAACTTCTACTGTGTATAAAAGCAATCACTCGAGCATAATACCAAGAAGCTAAGTAGACAACTCAACTACCAAGGACAAATAAAAAATGGAAAACAAAGAGAAAGATGCCGCCCAAAAATTCAACTCCAAAAAGGTTTCTTGTCATCCCAGATAATCTCAACAGGTACCACAGAGACCCAAGAAGGCTCAGTGATCCTCAAAACCTACCTAGAAGTCACTAAACCAAGAAAATGAGCAAGGGGGAAGTGGTATACTCTCTTGTTCAAGAGAAAAGGGCGTATATACGCCTCTTGTAGTGGGACAACAAGCATATACATGCGACTGTCAGGGAAAAAAGGGTGTATATCTTTTAAAACAAGGTTAGTCAAGGTAAAAAGGCTGAAAACTCAGACCCAGAGTGAACAGACTCTGTCCAACTATGATACGACAAGAAATACAAAGGCAAAAGAGCAACGTAAGAAGGAAAAATACTTCAACGCTTAGAAGGAAGATCTCTCCCCAATGGAGTCGCCAATTCTGTTACAAGGGAAAAAATCTCTATGGCCAAGGGTAAACCACAATAGACAGGTATGAATGCAGAAATCAACTCAATTACAACATGTGATATATAAACTAATGTGCAATACAAGGAAGAAACCTACCTCGATCCAATCGTTTGATGTCGTTCCACTGTTGAGCACTTTGACCCAAAGCCTTACATCTGGAAGAAGTTCTCAACAAACAAGAAATGCAAGTATACAGTGACAATATATAAAATGAGTTAGCACATCAGATAGCACAATCCATTAATAAATATTACAAACATGCCCATGGATAATAATCATATATTTGCAAGATATTGATTGGATGGGAATGGAGTATTTCTATTAATAATTGATCAACAGAAGTATCAACATTACAAACTTCTGTGTCGGCAAGGTTCGAAACCAAGTTCCTTCCAACTGGGTCTCCACCACTTCAATCCTCCACCAAAGGCAAGCTCATAGCAAAGAGATAAAGATATTCTCTTGACAATAAAGGAAGAGCTTGGGGGCTGAACACTGTGTTCAGACTTGAGGGACAAAGGGATGTAGACTCAATATGAAGTAATTTCTCTAGAGTAATTTTGCTCTCAAAGTCGAATGCTTTCTCTCTCTTTTTCCATAGCTTGAAATTATGCTCTTATAGCCTCCATAATGAAACTAAAGGGCCAAGTCAGAACGTTTCTAGTATATGGAAGGCCAAAGATCAGAGATCTTCTGTCGTGACATGTAAACTTGACCTCATTTTGTATTTTCTGGCACAAATCCCGATATACATGAGCTGTAGTGGAGAATCAAGCGTATACGCATCTTGGAAAGCAGTTAGGGAGTGTATATGTAGAAAAATATATGTTTTGGCTCTGGATTTATCAAAAATGAATGATAAGTCTGCATAGGGAAATGAAAAAATGTCCTTTGTGCAAGATAGTAATGGTGAGGCAAATATTTCTATAACGCCCTTAGCTCCGATATTTCGTCGAAGAAAACAAATAAGCATACTAGTGGTCGACACCCCTGACCAAGTTTTCGTGCACATCATAGAAGAATTAATAGATTTTGCAATCACCGAAATCGAACACCCTCTGAATCTTATCCATGAAACGCCAGCTGGTGACATCTCTGAGCTAGACAATTTTTTGGAAGAAGAGGAGTTTAACTCGGAGTCTGAAGATATGGAAGACAATAATGACCATGATGAAGAAAGGGGAAACCATCCCAAGATGAGTACATAATATTCCCCGACACCCGGAGAAGTTGCTTCCTAAATTCGACCCTAAGACTTCAGGATTAACTAAAGATCATATCAAGAAATTCATACTAGCGATCAAACTTATGAATGTCCAACATGAAGACGTAGTATGCATACTATTCCCCTATACATTTGAAAATTCAGCTTCCATGTGGTATTTTAATCTACCCGTAGGATCTATAACTAGATGGACGAAGTTTTAGAAATATTTTCTAGACAAATTTGCCGAAGAAACCACTACAGGAGCTTTAATGGTTAAATTGTTTGCCGCCACCATGAGGTCAAAAGAAAAGGTTAAATATTTCAATAAAAAATTCACAACTATATTGAACAAATTCCATCCTGTAGCTGAACCTACTCAGGAGTTGCAAATAGAAGTATATGCTAATGCGATCCCAGCCTCTATTTCCATGTTTGTGAAAAGGGCTGCCAAACGGACTCTAGTTGAGAATTTTGAAGATGCCAAAATGGTATAATTCCAGATGAAAGGGTGTAAAAAAGGCCATGTTTCTTTAGTTAAGAAAGAATTTCAACCTCCTCCTAGGAGAGGACTCCTTTTGACTAAACCACCGGGGAAACAAGTAGAATAGAATCCTGACAAGGGTAATGGAGACATAAAAGACCTACAATGCATGGTCAAGAAATTATCAAATGAGATCATAGACATGAAGAGAAACGTAGGGGAAGGAAACCAAGGCCAAAGGCCTTATAAGCCTTTCTTTAAAATAAATCTGTCATTCAAAGCAATTGAACCTCCCCCAACTAACTTAAATATCGATCTGGGAAACATAACATATGATTCTTTCTATACTAATCACTAGGAGAATCACTCTGAAAGAGAATACCTTCAATGGGTGCATGCCATGAACTTGATGGCCAATCGGTTTCTAGACGAAGTCTCCCTGACCGAACAACCAACCAGTCTAGTTATGAATGTTGTCGATCATGAAGATATTGATCCACCGGAAGATACAACAATGCTTATATGGGATCCCGACCTAATCATGCCTTCCGACAACCTGTTTGAGTCTCAAGAACCACCTACAGAAGTCTTGGTTGTGCAAACGCGAAGTAAAGGTCCACCTGTCTCAAAAGATATCACTACCACCTTGGCTTTGAAGAGTAAGACAACTCCCGATCACCCGAAAGAAACTTTTTCTCCTAGCAAAAACCATATAAGCATCCATACCCGAGAATCGTCCAAGTTGGATTACAATGTAGTTGAAGACTTGAAAAAGTTAAAGGCTAATATATCAGTTATGGACATATGCAGGATTCCTCAGCAGAAGGAATTTCTACTACAAGATTTGAACTCAGTAGAAAACCCTATGACTAGCAATGGTCAGGAAAGAAATCTATCTCCCACAGATCTAGTGATTAAACCAATGGTAAATGCCTGCTCGGAAGAGAAGGGAAAACCTTTTGTCCCACCCTTCCTTTTGACGTTTGAAGTTTTCAACAGAAACCTCCACAACTGTTTGGTTGATTCAGGAGCATCTTTCAATGTTATGACTTTGTCTATTTGTATAAAGCTAAATGTTGTCCCTCTCAAAAGTGACAAACATGTAATACAACTAGACATAACTCAAGTCAGAGAAATTGGAGAACTCAAAGATGTCATGATTGGAATAGCGACACATCCTAAGTTTGTGCAGGTGATTGACATCATTGTGGTAGATATCCCAGAAGCTTATGGACTATTATTGAGCTGAGACTCGTCTGAAAAATTGAACGGATACTTTAGTACAGACTGGGCTCACCTTTGGCTACCACTAAAGGGGCACAAAAATATGATCGAAATTGACAGAGAATGGTATCTGAAACATACTGTCATTGACTTGGAGACCTTGAACGAACCCTCATCAACATATTTCCCTGTGCTAGGCAATTATTCTTGCGATTCCTACTTCAAGAACTTTTCCCCTCTCTTATCCGTTGTCCCTCTTACTCAAAAATATGAAATGATGTTTCAAGAAAAATCATCGATATCGACAGAGGAAACCCTCTTCTGTCAAGAACCTGTTCTTGAAATTACGAGAAAAAATATAAGGGAGCAAGAAGGTAATAAGAAAGAAGAATCCGACAACCTACGTTCACAAATTTGGACCATATACTTTTATGGATCTAAGTCTCAAGAAGGGTCAGTAGTAGGGTGCATCCTCTCTGTTCCTAAAGGTAAACGTCGTTTCCTATCGTGCAAGTTAGAATTTGAGTGCACCAACAACATCGCCAAGTATGAAGAGTTAGTACAAGGATTAAATAAAGCCATCGAATTGAATGTCAAAGAATTGAAGGTTTTCAGAGACTATGAAGTTATCATTAGACAAGTAAGGAATACTATACATTGCAATTCCCCACACCTAAAGAATTATCAACAAGAAGTGCATAGGTTAATGGAGAATTTTGAATATTTCAATATTACAGCCATCCCCAGAGCAAAGAATATCCTCGTTGATTCCCTGGCTACAACCGCTTCAAGGCTGTCACCTCTAGAGGATTATGAAGCCTCCCGTCTCACTGTGGAGTTACTTTACAAACCATCGGTGCCTAAAAACATTTCTAGTTGGAAATTATTTGAAGGGGATGGACAAATCATAAGCTTTATGACTAACCAAGACAATTTTAAAGACCTAGATATTGATGATGAAGTATTCCTGGAACAATCAAGGGAAACTGATCCTTAGACAAATCAACCGATCAAACAATCAAATTATCACACGATACCGAAAGGCATATCCAACTTAGAAAACCTCTTTGATCTGAAGGAGCGATTTAAAGGATCAAAAAATGCAAAGACCAGTAGTTCCTATCTCATGCATGAGACTATAAACCTAAGAACCTCTAAAAACCCCAAGAATGTGAACCTCGGCAAGATGATATCCAAAGAGGAGAAGAAGGCCTATCTTAGACTCTTCAGACAATATCAATATGTCTTTGCATGGTCCTACCAAGACCTAAAAACATATGACACTTGTATCATACAAAACACTATCCCGTTAAAACCTAAAGTGAAACCCTTTCAATAGAAGCTTTGAAAGTATCAGCGTTCCCTTGAGCCTCTCATGTGTCAAGAGTTGGAAACTTCTAGATGCCAAAATTATATTTTAGGTTAGACATTTTGCATGAGTAGCTAATTTAGTCCCAGGAAGGAAGAAGTCTGGGGAGATTCTCTTATGCACATATTTTAGGAACCTCAGCAGAGCTTTAGAGAAGGAAAACTACCCAATTGCACTGATGGAGAAACTCTTGCAGACCGTATCTGGCTCCGATATTTTCTCTCTACTGGACGATCTCTCAGGTTACAACTAGGTTCTGGTTTCAGAGGAAGACCATTTAAAAACTACCTTCCGAACCAAGTGGGGAACTTTTGATTATAAATGCATTCCCTTTGGGATAATTAATGTAGGAGAGATCTTCCAGAGGGCCATGGATGTATCATTTTGGAGACTGATCAACAAGTGTGTAGTTGTTTACTTGGATTATGTGACTGTGTACTCGAAGAATAGAGAATATCACATCCAACACTTAACCCATATTTTTGAAAGATGTAGGAAATATGGTATATCCTTAAACCCAAAGAAAACTATTTCGACGTCGAGGAAGGTAAGTTACTAGGACACATTATATCCTAGGCAGACATTCGTATAGACCCCGAAAGAGTTAAGGCTATCCCTCAGCTCCCATTACCTCACAATAAGAAGGATATGCAGTCATTTTTGGGGAAAATCAATTTTGTCAGGAAATTCACTCCTGATTTCGCCAAAACCATCAAACCCTTACAAAAGGTGATTTGCCAAGATGTCGAATTTAAGTGGGATGATGAAAAAAATAAATCTTTCAGCGATATTAATACAACTATATCCCAATCCCCCATGTTTTGGAGTCTCGAGTTCAACAAGTATTTTTTCCTTTATACTTTCACCTTCGATCAATTGTTATCCGTAGTTTTAACCCAAAAGGATGATGACAACAATGAGGCTCTGGTGTCATTCATGAGCACTAACCTCCAAGGAGAAATGAATTACCCCACCATAGATAAATAGGCTTATGTTGTTTACACGGAAGTAAAACATTTCATATCTTACATCCTCAAGAATCACACCAAAGTAATTGTGCCTCACCCCACAGTCTGATCTTTATTTACTCAAAGGGAGATGGGGGGAAGAAGAGGAAACTGGATGGCGGTAGTTCAAGAATTTTATCTAGACATAAAACTTTCCAAACTAGTTAAACGACAAGGGTTATGCAAAATGGCAGTTGAGGCTCAAGACCAGGTAAATGAAGACCCCTAATGGGAGAATGAGATGGAATTATGGTGCGATGAAGTTTCATTTCTTTCCCCAAGAAAAGAGTCCTGGTATGAGAAACTCACTTATCTCCTGCATCACGGGACTTTCCTAGAAGACTTAAACCCCAAGGAAAGAAGATCCCTTGGGTTAAAGTCCGCACAATATCGCCTATTAAATTTGGTACTCTTCTGGGTTAATTATGATGGAGTACTCTTGAGATGCCTTGAATGTAGAGATGCAGATAAAATCCTAAAGGAGCTCCATGATGATCCTACAGGTAGGCATTTCACAGGAGACACTATCACTCATAAGATATTGAGAGATGGTTATTATTGGCCCACTTTTTTCAAAGACACTCACACATACGTTAGAAACTGTAAAGTTTTTCAAATGAGTTCCGAGAGAGAAAAGAGAGAAGCAGTCCCACTCCAACCTATGATTGTCTCTAGACCTTTCGGGCAATGGGGGTTAGATATTATAGGAGAAATTACACCAAGATATTCAAAAAAACACTAATATATTCTTACTACCACTGACTAATTCATGAAATGGGCAGAGGCCATCTCCCCGAATCATGTAAATGAGAAGATGGTGATCCAATTTATAGAGAAACAACTAATCACAAGGTTTGGTGTCCCTTCTGTCTTGGTTTTTGATAATGCAACTTATTTCTCTTCCACCTAATTGACAGAGTTTTCTTTGGACAAAGGAATAATAATTAGGTACTATGCAAATTATTATCCACATGGAAACGTGGTGGCAGAATCGACTAACAAGAACCTAGTGAGAATATTAAAGAAGATGGTTGCAGAAAACCAAAGAAATTGGCATAATCTACTTCATAATGCTTTATGGGCTGATAGGGTCACGCCCAAATAATCTATAGGGAATTCCCCATACTTTCTGGTATATGGACATGAAGCTATTCTCCCGAATGAACTTTACCTCCCATCTCTTCAACCGGCCCAAGATTCTGGAGAACAGCCTTCATCGGTCACGCAACAACGAATTGACACTCTCCTCATGCTAGAAGAAGAAAAGGAAAAGGCTAAGTCAAAATTAATATCCCACCAACAGATATTGAAAATATGGTTTGATAAGCACAAGGCTAAAGAGAAGAGTTTCGAAGTAGGAGACTTAGTCCTAAAATGGGACAGAGAAAACGAGCCAAAAGGCAAACATTCTAAGTTTCAAAATCTATGGCTTGGACCTTTCCATGTGGCTAAGAAGATTGGGGCAGGAAATTATCATTTTCATAATCTGAGGGGGGAACCTGATGCCCTCCCAGTAAATGGCCAAGCCCTAAAACAATATTTCCAATAATAATAAAAATAAAAAATAAAAAAATTGTGTTTTGTATGAGTTTTTTAATGATTGCAAAGTGTATTTTTGTCGTTTGCTTTTTCTTTCTAGATTTCTTCCCTTTTGAAAGTTTTTTTTAGCAATACAATGGTTGACCTTAAATCATGCGACATAGCAAATTATGTTCCTAACTCATCGCTCACTAACAACACAAGAAGCGTTGAGGAACTTGTGGTTGCTTTGAGGAGTCCTCTATCTAACCTGCGCAAATGAACAACTTTAGAGAAATGTCAAAAGGGTCTTCTCAGTGGTTTGGTAATACCTTAAGGGAAAGAAGGAAATATGGAAAGAAATACATGAACCTAGAAGACAAAGCTAGTAAGGGATCCACCTTAACCATCTCACTTTGCAAAATAAACAGACATCATCCTCTCCCGCTTGCTCAGGGAATTATGCCAAAATAAAATTGACATTATCAAAAGAGTGAATAGTAGGAGAGGGTATGCAGATATCTCTATCAAGGCTATGGGCACTCGCTGGCAACAGAGCAAGGTCTGTGATGTCAGGGTGACTCCATCGGGGCTATGGACACTCTCTGGCAGTGGAGAAACACCGAAGCAAGTGGATAAATGTAACTAAAGGCTCCATGCGAGTGAATGCTTTTCTAGACTTTTGTAAAAAAGGGCATGCATCAAGGTTACAGGAAAAGAAGGAGGAATAAAGGTTAAAAAACCCACAGGCATAACTGAAAGCATTAACTGGAGCATTTCAAATGCAAAGGTAAAAGAGGCTATGATTCAAAATCATCTAATTTATCCACCATCTTTTGCATCAGCCAAGCTCTAAAGGAGCAATAGAGATTTTGCTTTCTCCCAGTAAGTCACCATTTGTTGAGCACTCAATACACCCTAAAAATCCTAAGTCAAATTTTACTTTTTGGGTACCACTTGATTTTTCTCACTATCTAATTCGACCTCAGTATGAAGAATGTTTCCTTTGCTTATCATTTTTTTTTCCATTTAAGTCTTTCAAAGTTTGCTCGAGCATGCAAAAACCATTAATTTAAAAGACTAACATCTAAATTAGAGAATTGACAGTCAAAACTTTCCCCGACGTGCTTAAGGAATTCGACATCGGGAAGGATTAAGCATGAAATAAATGACTCGAGAGAACCAAGGTCGCCGAGTGTCGATATTTTTCAGCGTCGACAAATGAAAGATTCTCTTTCGCGACAAGCATCACACAAGGATATCGCCGATGACCGACCCCTTCGGCATCGGTAAAGGGTTAAAAGAGTAAATGCTTACAAATAATGAAATAATATCACTGATTGTTGACTCCCGAAACGTTGTTGGTATCGAGATTTTTCAAGGAAGATAAACACAAGGGAACTACATAATGGACCTATCTCTGAATGCCGATCCCCAAAAACTTTTGGCATCAATGTGTTTTTAGAAGGATGGACCGTAGAGAATGTGATAAGTCAATCCCTGATCACCGACCCCTGATACCTTTCGGCCTCGACAGTCCCAAGTTTATTTTAAGCACACACCTCCTATCATAAAAGGCCGACTCAGATTGAGATGCACGATCAAACCACCTGTCCTCATCTTCCATCTGTTGTTGCCCGAGTGATTAAACGTATGATATAGTTTTCCCCTGAGTCGTTACTAACTCCCAAGACCTATGTCGCACCCCGAACCCGTTTTTCCACGTCAGCACCATACAAAGAAATCAGTCAACATTAGAGGTTATTCTTGGGAGAATATCAATGGGAACATACACAAAGATACCACCGATTCCCAATTTTCCCACTAAGAAAGTGATGCGATGGGAGATTTTATTTCTAGGATATGATGGATCCAGAGCATTTAAAGAACTAATTAATTCCAAAATCCCGCATTAGCTTCTAATCTGTGCACGAATTAAAAGGACCCTTTGAACCTATTGATACCATGCATCATCCTCCGTGCCCCCGCTGTCAACCCACTTAGAATTTATTTGCAGAGATTCGACGGTAGGTCATTTTGAATTTCACTCATCACTCAAATTAATTGATTGATATGACTAGTAGGATATCTCCCGTTAAATCCTCTTGAGTCATTGTAAACAAGGTTATTCTATGCACAAAGAAGTTCAAAATATCCATAGGAGTGAGACGAGCAATCTAGATAAAGCTTCCAAGGTCCAGTGAGTATTAAACAATAGTTTTAGCACACATTATAGGTATGTACCGGTATATGGGTGTTTTTGGCTTCATTTCTTACATTTTATCCAATGTTACTCTGTACACATGCCTAAAGGATTGTTTTCAGTTGCAGGAACAATGCCTCAGAAGAAACCTACCACCAGGAAATATCCAAGAGCGCCAAAGCTACAGGAACCAAAGGTGGGAGAAGGTTCTTCCCCAGTGGTTGCAAAACAACTGGACTTTGCGCCAAAGACGGTGCTCGCCATCAAAACAACCACCAAGAAAGCTTTCATTCAGCCCTTGGATTTTGGAGACATAGAGGCAAACATTGGGACCAAAAAAATATTCCCACGCTGGGAAGAACTTTTCAAGAAAATCAAGAGGGAGGAATTCCTCGAATATAACCCCTACAGTGATCCCGATACGAGAAGACTCGACGATGAAGTCCTCCCGAATGTTTGAAAAGCGTATATGCACATGGTGGCAAGCAGGACTCCAGTATTCCCCTTCATAGAACTCCTGAAATGGCTTATCGATCACACTGACATGAAAATATGTTTGATTAATGATGACAATGGTGAGTGCGTCGGGGTTTTCCTCCAAGTGGAAGTGCATAATTACTACAAGCTAAACACTGATTTTGTTGTAATCGTCTATGAGAAACACGACACCAGCAAGGTGATGGAATTGTGGTGGAGAGAGGATAAAAATTTCACCAATCAGACCTTCGGCTGGTATCCGTTGACCAACCTAAGGGAGCCTTACATCTATCTAATGGCCCTCCTCTGTCGATTACATGGGGAGAAAGACTACTCCAGGTTTTCATAGGCTTGGATGCCTCTAGCTTATACAATAGCCATTTTTGGAATAGGTTTTAACTGGGGTGCCATCATCTCCAAACAGCTGAGCACTTGCATACGACAGGCTCAAATGCATAAAGAGGGAGAAACCCCTTCTTTCTACATTGAATCTTATCTATTGGACGTCATTTGTGCCAAAAATGCCTTTGTTGGAATGAACTTAAGCTGGCACACCTCAAAACTCCCAGTCCATGTATATTTTGGTATTTTGTGGGAGAATGACTCAAAAGGTTTAGTTCTGAAGCATGCATCCCAAGTATCTTTCTATTGGCCATACGCCCATGACAGGTTTGAAGATGAGATCTTCACCAAAAATGCTCAATACTGGGATGAGGTGATGGCAAGGATGGCTGACCCTAAGGCAACTAGGTTCAAGGCCATGATTTTAGATGAACAAGAAATGGTCTTGGAACAATCGTCTCAAGAGGTCCTAAGAGCCAGAGAAGAAAGGATGGCATCTGAAATAGTCGAAGTGGTGGAAGCTCCTCAGGAAGCCACTGAAATAACAAATATCTCCCAGGTAACCCTGATGAAGTATAGGAATTTATCTGAGGCTCAGGATGCACGGGAGAGAGGGGAACTCATGTATCAACATGCCTAGTAGATGATGAATCAGATGCAATATAACCCAGACCTCATCAAGCTACCAAGGCTTTCGACTGATAGCCTAGAAGAAAGCTCGTCAGGGCCAAGCGACCCTGATTTCATAAACCTAGACAATATCAATGGGTCAGATGATCCTGAATCCACATCGCCATTGTTCGGATTGCCGATGGGTGTGACGACTCAACCAAATATGGACTGGGTATCAATGGAAACATGAGTGCCTAATCCTTTGAGTGAGTTTGTAAATACATATAGTGATGATGAGAGCCCAGAAGCATCTCTCAGGACCCCTGTGCATGTCCAAGAAGAAAAGGGACCTGAGAAGACTTCTTCTCCTATTCCTAGGGTCCAAACCCAGGAGGTCCCACAGAAAGAAAAACAAGTCGAAATTAGCCTCGACATGAAGAGATCTGATGTGACAAAGACCCAAGCAGGTAGTCCTAAGGACAAGCCAGAACCATATGAGCCTAAGGAGGGATCCTCGCTAAAGGAAATCGACGAATCAATGACCGATGGACAAGTAAGTATCGAGTCTTTTCTTGAAGCCTCTATTCGACTCGATACTTAGATCCCCGACAACCCACAGACAGAGTCCGGGCCCTCGGAGCACAACAAAGAAGTTCGAGGACCTGATCTTGAACAAGTATACACCACTGAAAATTTGGGAAACACACTCACATGGGGTGATTAGCAGATTCCCGAGCCTCTAGATGAGGTATCCGATATTTATGCGATATACTACGATCGAAAGAGGAAGGCCATAGTCCAAGTAACCACAAAAAAAATAAGGATCACGTTGGATCGCTCCATATTCATCACTACAAAGGATAATTTGATAAACAAAGAAAATGCCAGAACATCTGAGCTCATCGGCGTGGGGATGGCGATCTCAGATGCCACCCTAAATAGAGCCAAACAAGATGAAAAGGATCTAGATGCCACCCAAAAGGAACTAGAACATTTGCGTCACCTGGATGAATACTATAAGGGTACCACTCAGACTGTAGTATACCTAAGAAGCAAGTTCGAAGAAGATTACAACAGGTTCAAAAAAGAGCAGCACCTTTTCACTGCGAAGATAGCTGAGCTCTAGGAAGACACTCTCATGGAACTTGCAACGTGCAAGGATATGCAGCAATGGTATGTAAGGGCACACCAAGCCATAGAGAGAATCAAATGCATTGATGCAGTCCAACAAGGCAGAGATAAAGAAGAAAACAACATCGATATGTTTAGCAAAAGCAGTCTTGATCACATACAACAATCAACCGAGTATTGGGATAACATGTCTCAGGAACCACACCAGGAAATTCAAGAACAGTGGGACAAATACGAGAAACATTGGGGAAAAATAGAAAAGGCAATAAAGGATATTGGACTCCGTGAGTTCAACACCCCCGACGACTTCGTCGACTTGTGCGACATAGTTGAATCACATACCAAGAAAGATTCATTATGGGCTGAAGAGCTAGCGATGGTGATCGACACAACACCAGGACAAGTGCAACAATTTATGGAACATCCGATTAGAGCTCGAACTGTGCTACAATAGTTAAAAACCAATCTAGTGAAGTACCGAGTGCATGCTATGGAGATCAGAGGAGTTTACGTGGCTTCGATGGAACAACATAGATTTTCATGGGCCCAAACTTGCAAGGAGTTGTTCATCAGTTGGTTGAAGTATGAGAAAGGTCACCCTTTCAAGCGATATCTTGAGTTGACTGTTAAAGAAACTGTTAGAATAATACGCCACGTGGCGTTTTTTTTTTTTTTAAACTACACTTAGCTGTTATTTTTTGTTGAATTATATGTTATAAATAAGAACGTTGACTAATTAGTTAAGGGTCGATGGTTGCTGCAAGAAACTCTCTTTTCTGGTTGTTAAGAATTTTTTTGAAGCGATCCTTAATTGAGAAGTCCTTCTGGACCAGAGACAAGTTATATTTTCATCAAATGCATGTGTGATTGGGCGTGGAGAAGAATTATTTCCTTTCTCATTTCATGAAGAGATGTTGTGACAAGTAAGAGCTATTGAATCTATTGTTAAGTTATCTGATGCAATATTTTACAGTTCTTTAATTTATGATGAATATGAATCCTTGTGTTATTATGTGATGGATAATAAGAGTATGTGAATTATTTTTCTTTCCATTATCTTATCTCATATGTGTTTTCTTTCTGATAATTAGTTTCTTAGACAGTAATTGGATGCTCACATGGTTAATGTATTATTACTAGGCCTGTGCTATAGAATTATCGTCTGCATGCTTGAGTAGCGGGTTATCCCAAGCTTAGGCTCTTCTTAGTAGTTTAAAATTAATCATGTTTGTTGCCAAGTTGGTTTATACTGGCTTACATCTCATATCAGTCCCACCCAAGATAAAACTACAAAAAATAGATAGTCCAAACTGAAGGGAGAGCCTTCACAAGAAAACATAAAGACCATCGATAAATTGGTTGGATCGCAATATCTGGAGAACCATTCCACCATTAAACATTATAGACTCTAATTGGGACTCAGTGGTGGGTTTGGTTCCTTCTATTGAAATAAGGGATTTAGGACCCATCAACAAAATTGGTGCTAGAAGGAGGGCCTGAGAATGAATGGTTGAACACATATTTCACATAGTATTTCAAATAGCCTATAGATTCATAACAACCCACATGCATGGATAGTCATTCCCAAGACAACCCACACACACTGAGTACTCCTGAAACGAGTAACTCACCCCATCCTGAGGAAGAACAATTGTTCCCTAACATTACTTACGCTCTTCCTCATGAGGAATTAAATCAATTCAGAAGAATCACGAAAGATTATTCCCGATAGATCGGTGTGTTACCCTTAGCTCTGATACTTCCTCAAAGAAAACAAATAAGTAGATCAGTGGTCGACATCCCCAACCAAGTTTTCGTGCACCCTGAAGAAGACTTAATATATTTCACAATCACTCAAATCGAACACCCTCTGAATCTTATCCCTGAAATGCCAGCCAACGATGTCTCTGAGCTAGACTATTTTTCGGAAGAAGAGGTGTTTAACTTGGAGTCTGAAGATATGGAAGGAAACAAAAAACATGAAGAAGAAAGGGGAAACCCACCTCAGAACAACCAACCTTGGTTGGCCAGATACGCTTTGGCCATCCTAGGACAAGTACATAATCTTCCCCAACACCCGGAGAAGTTTCTTCCTAAATTTGACCCCGAGACTTCAGGATTACCTGAAGATCATAACAAGAAATTCATACTAACGATCAAACTTATGAACGTCCAACATGAAGACACAATATGCATACTATTCCCCTATATGTTTGAAAATTCAGCTTCCACGTGGTATTTTAATCTACCTGTAGGATCTATAACTAGCTGGACGAAGTTTCAGAAAGATTTTATAGACAAATTTGCTAAAGAAACCACTACAGGAGCTTTGATGGATGAATTGTTCATCGCCAACATGAGTTCGAAAGAAAAGGTTAAATATTTCAATAAAAGATTCACAACTATCTTGGACAAATTCCAGCCTAAATCTAAACCTACTCAGGAGTTGCAAATCGAAGTATATGCTAATGCACTCCTAGCCTCTATTTCCATGTTTGTGAAAAGGGCTTCCAAACGGACCATAGATGAGAATTTTGAAGAAGCCAAAACAATAGAATTCCAGACGAAAGGGTGTAAATAAGGATAGGTTTATTTAGTTAAGAAATAAGTTCAACCTCCTCTCGGGAGAGGACTCCTTTTGACTAGACAACTGAGGAAACAAGCAGAACAGACTCCTGACAAGGGTAATGGAGACATAGAAGACGTACAACGCATGGTCAAGAAATTATCAAACAAGATCATAGACATGAAGAGAAATGTAGGGGAAGGAAACCAAGGCCAAAGGCCCTATAAGCCTTTCTTTAAACGAAATCCACCATTCAAAGAAATTGAACCTCCCCCAGCTAACTTAAATATCAATCTGGGAAATATAGCATCTGATTATTTATGTACTTATCACCAAGAGAATCACTTCAAAAGAGACTTTCCTCAATGGGTGCATGCCATGAACTTGATGGCCAATCGGTTTATAGAAAAACTCTCCATGAACGAACAACCAACCACTCCAGTGATGAATGTTGTCGACCAAGAAGAGATTGATCCACCGGAAGATACAACCATGTTGATATGGGATCCCAACTTAATCACCCCTTTCGACGACCTATTTGAGTCTCAAGAACCACCCGCAGAAGTCTCAGTTGTGAAAATGTGAAGTAAAGGTCCATCTGTCTCAAAAGATATCGCTACCACCCAGGCTTTGATGGGTAAGACAACTCCCGATCACCCAAAAGAAACTTTTTATCCCAATAAAAACCCTATAAGAATCCATACCTGAGAATCACCCAAGATGGATTACAACATAGTTGAAGATTTGAAAATTTTTAAGGCTAATATATCAGTTATGCACATATGCAGGATTCCTCAGTAGAAGGACTTTCTGCTACATGCTTTGAACTCAGTAGAAAATCCTACGACTAGCAATGGTCAGGAAATAAATCTATCTCCCATAGATCTGGTGATTAAACCAAAGGTAAATGCCTTCTCGGAAGAGAACAAGGGAAAACCTTTTGTCCCACCCTTCCTTTTGACGTTTGAAGTTTTCAACAGAAACCTCCACAACTGTTTGGTCGATTCAAGAGAATCTTCCAATGTTATGCCTTAGTCTATCTGCAGAAAGCTAAATGTCGTCCCTCTCAAAAGTGACAAACATGTAATAAAACTAGACAAAACTCAAGTCAGATTCATGGGAGAACAAAAAGATGTAATGATTAGAATAACAACGCATCCTAAGTTATTGCAGGTGATTGACATCATTTTCATAGATATCCCAGAAGCTTATGGACCATTATTGAGTTGAGACTGGTCAGAAAAATTGAATGGATACTTTAGTACATACTAGGCTCACCTTTGGCTACCACTAAAGGGGCACAAAAATATGATCAGAATTGACAGAGAAAGGTATCTTAAACATACTTTCACTGACCTATATACCTTGAACGAACCCTCATCAATAGATTTCCCTGTGCTAGGAAATTATTCCTGTGACTCCTACTTTGAGAACTTTTACCCTCTCTTATCCGATGTCCCTCTTACTCAAAACTCTAAAATGATGTTTCAAGAGAAATCGCCGATACCGACAGAGGAAACCCTCTTCTATCAAGAACCTGTGCTTGAAATCACAAGAAAAAATATAAGGGAGCAAGAAGGTAATAAGAAAGAAGAATCCGACAACCTATGTTCACAAATTTGGACCATATAATTTGATGGATCTAATTCCCAAGAAGGGTCAGGAGCAGGGTGCATCCTCATTGATCCTAAAGGTAAATTTCATTTCCTATCTTGTAGGTTAGAATTTGAGTGCACCAACAACATCGTCGAGTATGAAGCGTTAGTACAAGTGTTAAAGAAATCCATCGACTTAAATGTCAAAGAATTGAAGGTTTTCAGAGACTCTGAAGTTATTGTTAGATAAGTAAGGAATACTATACATTGCAATTCCCCACACCTAAATAATTATCAACAGGAAGTGCATAGGTTAATGGAGCATTTTGAAGATTTCAATATTATAGCCATCCCCAGAGAAAAGAATATCCTCGCTGATTCCCTGGCTACAACCACTTCAAGGCTGTCACCTCTAGAGGATTATGAAGCCTCCCGATTCACTGTGGAGTTACTTTACAAACCATTGGTGCCTAACAAAATTTCTAGTTGGAAAGTCTTTGAAGGGGACGAAAAAATCATAAGCTTTATGACTAACTAAGATAATTTTAAGGACCTAGCTATTGATGATGAAGTATTCCAAGAACCAGTAGTTCTTGTCCCATGCATGAGACTATAAACCTCAGAACCCCAAAAAACCCCGCAAATATGAACCACAACAAGACGATATCCAGAGAGGAGAAGAAGGCCTATCTTACACTCTTCAGACAATATCAATATGTCTTTGCGTGGTCCTACCAAGACCTAAAAAATTATGATACTTGTATCATAAAACACACTATCCCATTAAAACCCGAAGTGAAACCCTTTCAAAAGAAGCTCTGAAAGTACCACCCTTCCCTCGAGCCTCTCATGTGTCAGGATTTAAGGAAACTTCTAGATGCCAAAATTATATTTCAGGTCAAACATTCTGCATGGGTATCTTATTTAGTCCTGGTAAGGAATAAGTCTAGGGAGATTCACTTATGTGTAGCTTTTAGGAACCTCAACAGAGATTCAGAGAAGGAAAACTACCCAGTCCCACCGATGGAGAAACTCTTGCAGACTGTATCTGGCTCTGATATTTTCTCTCTATTGGATTTTTTCTCGGGTTACAACCAGGTTCTGGTTTCAGAGGAAGACCGTTTAAAAAATACCTTCTGAACCAAGTGGGGAAATTTTGCTTATAAATGCATGCCCTTTGGGATAATTAATGCAGGAGCAACCTTACAGAGGGCCATAGACATAGAATTTTGGGGACTGATCAACAAGTGTGTAGTAGTTTACTTGGATGATGTGACCATGTACTCGAAGAATAGAGAATATCACATCCAACACTTAACCCATATTTTTGAAAAGTGTAGGAAATACGGTATATCGTTAAACCCCAAGAAACCTATTTTTGACTTCAAGGAAGGTAAGTTAATAGGCCACATTATATCCCAGATAGGCATTCATATAGACCTCGAAAGAGTTAAGGCTATTTCTCAACTCCCATTACCTCACAACAAGAAGGCTATGCAGTCATTTTTTGGGAAAATAAATTTCATCAGGAAAATCACTCCCGATTTCACCGAAATAATTAAGCCCTTACAAAAGACGATCCAAAAAGATGTAAAATTTAAGTGGGATGATGAATGAAAGAAATATTTCAGTGATATTAAGGTCGCTATATCCCAAGCCCTCGTGTTGTGGAGTCCCGAGTTCAACAAGGATTTTTTCCTTTATACTTTCGCCTTCGATCAATCGTTAGCTGCATTTTTAACCCAGAAGGATGATGATGACAATGAGGCTCTGGTGTCATTCATGAGCACCAATCTCCAAGGATTTGAACTAAATTACCCTGCCATAGATAAACATGATTATGTTGTTTATAAGTCAGTAAAACATTTCAGATATTACATCCTAAAAATCACACCAAAGTAATCGTGCCTCACCCCATAGTCTGATATTTATTTACTCAATAGGAGATGGGGGAAATAAGAGGAAACTGGATGGTGGTAGTTCAAGAATTTGATCTAGACATAAAACCTGCCAAACTAGTTAAAGGACAAGGGTTATGTAAATTGGGAGCCAAGGCTCAAGACCAGGTAAATGAAGACCCTGAATGGGAGAATGAGATTTCATTATGGTGCGTTGAATTTTCATATCTTTCCCCAGGAAAAGAGTCCTGGTATGAGAAACTCACTTATCTCCTACATCACAAGACTTTCTCAGAAGACTTAAACCACAAGGAAACAAGAGCCCTCAGGTTAAAGTCCACACAATATCGCCTCATAAATTTGGTACTCTTCCGGGTTAATTATGATGGAGTACACTTGAGATGCCTTGAACCTGGAGACGCGGATAAAGTCTTGAAGGAGCTCCATGATGGTCCTGTAGGTGGGAATTTCACAGGAGACACTACCTCTCATAACATATTGAGAGCTGGTTATTATTGGCCCACTTTGTTCAAAGACACTCACACATATGCTAGAAACTGTAAACTTTGTCAAATGAGCGTTGGGAAAGAAAAGACAGCAACAGTCCCACTCCAACCTGTGATTGTCTTTAGAATTTTTGAGCAATGGGGGTTAGATATCATAGGAGAAATTACACCAAGCTCTTCAAAACAACACAAGTATATTCTTACTGCCACCGATTACTTCATGAAATGGGTAGAGGCCATCCCTCTCAATCATGTAAATGAGAAGGTGGCGATCCTATTTATAGAGAAACAACTAATCTCAAGGTTTGGTGTCCCTTCTGTCCTAGTTTTTGATAATGCAAATTATTTCTCTTCCACCGATTGACAAAGTTTTCTTTGGACAAAGGAATCATAATTAGGTACTCTGCAAATTATTATCCACAGGGAAACGAGGTGGTAGAATCGACTAATAAGAACCTAGTGAGAATATTAAAGAAGACAGTTGCAAATAACCAGAGAAATTGGCATAATCTACTTCATAATTCTTTATGGGCCGATAGGGTCATGCCCAAAGAATCTATAGGGAATTACCTATACTTTCTGGTATACAGACAGGAAGCTATTCTCCCTAATGGACTTTACCTCTCATCTCTTCAACTGGCCCAAGATTCCAGAGAACAACCTTCATCGGTCAAGAAACAAAGAATTGACACTCTACTCATGCTAGAAGAAGAAAGGGAAATGGATAAGTCAAAATTCATAGCCCACCAACAGATAGTGAAAATCTGGTTTGATAAGCACAAGGCTAAAGAGAAGAGTTTCAAAGTAGGAAACTTAGTCGTAAAATGGGACAGAGAAAACGAACCAAAAGGGAAACATTATAAGTTTTAGAATATGTGGCTTGGACCTTTCCAGGTGGCTGAGAAGATTGGGGCAGACACTTATTGATTGCATAATCTGAGGGGGGAACCTAACACCCTCCTAGTAAATGGCCAAGCCCTAACACAATAGTTCCCATAATAATAATAATAATAATTTTTTTATGTTTTGTATGAGTGTTTTTTATGATTGCAAAGTGTATTTTTGTCATTTTCTTTTTCTTTCTGGATTTCTGAGCTTTTGAAAGTCGTGTTTAGCAAGACAATGGTTGACCTTAAATCATGCAACATAGTGAACTCTGTTCCTAACTCATCTCTCACTAACAACACAAGAAGAGTTGAGGAACTTGTGGTTTCTTTGAGGAGTCCTCTATCTA
This sequence comes from Picea engelmannii, assembly GCA_009831015.1. NCBI lineage: Eukaryota > Viridiplantae > Streptophyta > Pinopsida > Pinales > Pinaceae > Picea > Picea engelmannii. Next base: position 2,078,971 of record ML781489.1, read on the forward strand.
ACCTGCGCAAATGAACAACTTCGGAGAAATATCATAAGTGTATTCTTAGTGGTTTGGTAAGACCTTAAGGGAAATAAGGAAAGATGGAAAGGACTACATGAACCCAAAAGACAAATCTAGTAAGGGATCCACCTTAACCATATCACTTTGCAAAATAAACAGACATCATCCTCTCCTTCTTTCTCAGGGTATTATGCCGAAGTAAAATTGACATTATCAAAAGAGTGAAAAGTAGGAGAGGGTATGCAGATATCTCCGATGGGGATATGGATGCTTGCTGACAACGGAGAAAGGTTTGTAATGTTCGGGTGACTCTGTCAGGGCTATGGAAGATCGTTGGTAGTGGAGAAACACCGAAGCAAGTGGATAAAGGTAACTAAAGGCTCCATGCCAGTGAATTATTCACTATACTTTTGTAAAAAAGGGCATGAGTCAGGGTTACAGGAAACGAAGGAGGAATAAAGGTTAAAAACCCCACAGGTAGACCCAGAAGCATTAACCAGAGAATTTCAAATGCAAAGGAAAAAGAGGCTCTGATTCAAAACCATCTAATTTCTCCACCAACTTTTGCATCAGCCAAGCTCTGAAGGAGCAAGAGAGGTTCTACTTTCACTCGGTAAGTTGCCATTTGTTGAGCACTCAACACACCCTAAAAAACCTATGTCAAATTTTACTTTTTGGGTACCACTTGATTTGTTGTACTGTCTAATTCGACCTCAATATGAAGAATGTTTCCTTTGATTATCATTTTGTTTTCCATTTAAGTATTTCAAAGTTTTCTCGAGCATGCGAAAACCAATAATTTAAAAGACTAACATCTAAATTAGAGAATTGACAGTCAAAACTTTCCTCGATGTGCTTAAGGAATTCAACATTGGGAAGGATTAAGCGTGAAATAAATCACTCAAGAGAACCAAGGTCATCGAGTTTCAATCTTCATCGACATTGGCAAACGAAATATTCTCTTTCGCGACAAGCATCACGCAATGATATCGCCGATGACTGACCCCTTTGGCATCGGAAAAGGGTTAAAAGAGTAAACACTTATGAAGAATGAAATAATATCACCGATTGACGACTCCTGAAACGTTGTCGGTATAGAGAGTTTTCAAGGACGATAAACACAAGGGAACTACACAATGGAACTATCTCTGAAGGCCGATCCTCGACAACTTTCGGCATTGACACATTTTTAGAAGGATGGCTCGCAGAGAACGTGATAAGTCAATTCCCAATCGCCGACCCCTGATACCTTTCGGCCTCGACAGTCCCATGTTTATTTAAACACACGCCTCCTGTCAAAAAATGTCGACTGAGAAGGATATGCATGATCAAATAGCCTGTCCTCATCTGCCATTTGTAGTTGCCCGAGTGATTAAATGTACGATCTAGTTTTCCCCTAAATTGTTACTCACTCTGAAGACCTACGTCACACTCCGAACCCATTTTTCCACATCAGCACCATACAACGAAATTAGTCAGCATCGAAGGTTTTTCTCAGAAGAATATCAATGGGAACATACACAAAGATACCACCGATTTCTGATCATCCCACTAAGAAAGTGACTCGATAGGACGTTTTAGCTCTAGGATACGATGGATCCAAAGCATTTAAAGAACCAATTAATTCCAAAATCCTGCATTAGTTTCTAATCCATGTGTGAATCAAAAGGACTGTTTGAACCTATTGATACCACACATCATCCTCTACACCCCCATCGTCAACCCACGTAGAATTTATTTGCAGATATTTAGAGGTAGGTCATTTTGAATTTCACTCATCACTCGAATTAATTGATTGACACGACTGGTAGGATCTCTGTCGTTAAATCCTCTAGAGTCATTGAAAACAAGTTTATTTTGTGCACAAAGAAGTTCAAAACATCCATAGGAGCAGGATGAGAAATCCAGATAAATCTTCCAAGGTCCAGTGAGTATTAAACAATAGTTTTAGCATGTGTTACATGAATGTACTGATCTATGGGTGTTTTTCTCTTCATTTCTTATGTTTTATCCAATGTTACTCTGTACACATGCCTAAAGGATCATTTTCGGTTGCAGGAACAATGCCTCTGAAGAAACCTACCACCAGGAAATCTTCAAGAGCACTAAATCTATAGGAACCAAAGGTGGGAGAAGGTTCTTCCCCAGCGGTCGCAAAACAACTGGACTTTGCTCCAAATTTGGTGCCCGTCATCAAAATAGCCACCAAGAAAGCTTTCATTCAACCCTTGGCTTTTGTAGATACAAAGGCGAACATCAGAACCAAAACAGTATTCCCGCACTGGGAAGAACTTTTCAAGAAAATCAAGGGGGAGGAATTCCCCGAATATACCTCGCACAGTGATCCCGATACGAGAAGACTCGACGATGAAGTCCTACCGAATTTTTGAAAGGCGTATCTACACATGGTGGCGAGCAGGACTCTAGTATTCCCCTTCATAGAACTCCTAAAAAGGCTTATCGATCACTCGGCGTTTTCCTCCCAGTGGAAGTGTAGAATTACTACAAGCTCAGAGAGCTGGAAGAACGAATAAACACTAATTTTGTTGTAAGCTTCTATGAGAAACACGACACCAGCAGGGTGATGGCATCATGGTGGAGAGAGGGTAAAAATTTCACCAATCGGAACTTCGGCTGGTATCTAATGGCCAATGTAAGGGAGCCTTACATATATCTAATGGCCCTCCTCTGTCGATTGCATGGGGAGAAAGACTGCTCTAGGTTTTCAGAGGCTTGTATGCCTCTAGCTTATACAATAGCCATTTCTAGAATAGGTTTTAACTTGGGTGCCATGATCTATAAATAACTGAGCACTTGCATACAACAATCTTAGACACCTAAAGAGGGAGAAACCCCTTCTTTATAAATGGCATATTATCTATTGGATGTCATATGTGCCAAAAATGCCTTTGTTGGAATGAACTTAAGCTGGCACACCTTAGAACTCCTGGTCCATGTATATTTCGGTATCTTGTGGGAGAACAAGTATATGAAATATTACTCTCGCATTTGCAATCAATTTATCACACATATTCATTCTTTACTATTCAGGAAAGAGTTCCCAAGACTATCGGATGCAACCAAAAGGATTATATCAAAAGTTGGCCACTGGTACTGGGATGAGTGCGATACCTACATCAGGGTTTTTGACACCAACGGAGTGCCACATCTTTTACCTGTGTATGTCCCCAGTCGACTAGTAGTTAAGGAAATCTATTACTAGACCATCCTGCAAGGTTATAATACTACTCTAGTAAAAGATAAGAAGTAGGTCTTCATACCTTATGGGTTTCATGTTGGTTTCTACAAGGTAAAGGGCACTGCTCAAGAAAAGAAAGAAGGGTTAAGTCAATTGGAGTTCTGATTCTAGACTGGCCACTTTCACAAGAACGACCCAAAATGTTTAGTCCCAAAGCATGCATCCCAAGTACCTTCTTGCTAGCCATACACCCATGACAGGTTTGAAGACGAGATCTTCAACGAAAATGCTCAAGACTGGGATGAGGTGATGGCGAGGATGGTTGACCCTAAGGAAACCAGGTTCAAGGCCATGAGTTTGGATGAACAAGAAACAATCCTGGAAAAATTGTCTCAAGAGGTCCTAAGAGCCAGAGAAGAAAGGATAACATTTGAAATAGTCGAAGTGGTGGAAGATCCCTAGGAAGCCACCGAAACAATAGAGATCTCCCAGGTAACCCCAGTGTAGGATAGGAATTTCCTCGAGGATCAGGATGTGCAAGAGAGAGGGGCACTCATGTATCAACATGCCTAGTAGATGATGAATTGGATGCGGGATAACCCAAACCTCGTCAGGATACCAAGGATTTCGACCAATATCCTAGAAGAAAGCCCGACGGGGCCAAGCGGCCCTGATTTCAGAAACCTAGACAATATCAATGGGTCAGATGATCCTGAATCCACAACGCCACCGATCGGATCACCGATGGGTGTGATGACTCAACCAGAGATGGGTCAGGTATTAGTGAAAACAAGCATGCCTAATCCTTTGAGTGAGTTTGTAAATATATATATCTTGATGATGAGAGCTCGAAGGAATATCTTGGGACCCTTGTGTGTGTCTAAGAAGAAAAGGAACCTGAGAAGAATTCTTCTCCTGTTCCCAGGGTCCAAACCCAGGAGGTCCCATAGAAAGAAAAAGAAGTCAAAAGTGGCCTCGACATGAAGAGATCCGATGTGTCGAAGACCCGAGCAGGCAGTCCAAAGGACAAGCCAGAACCAGAAGAGCCTAAGGAGGGATCCGCACTAAAGTAAATCGGTGAATCAACGACCAATGAACAAGTAAGTATCGAGTCTTTTCCTGATGCCTCTATTTCGCTCGATACTCAGATCCCCGACAAGCCACAGACAGAGTCCCAACCCTCAGAGCACAATGAAGAAGTTTGAGGACTTGATATTGAACAAGCATACACCACTGAAAATCTGGGAAACACACTCACATGGGATGATCAGAAAATTCCCAAGCCTGTGGATGAGGTAGCTGATATTTATGTGATCTGCTAAGATCGAAAGAGGAAGGCCATCATCCAAAGAACCAAAAAGAAAATAAGGATCATGTTGGATCTCTCCAACTTCATCACTATAGAGGAGAATTTGATAAACACATAAAATTCCATACCATCTGATCTCATCAACATGGGGATGGCGATCTCAGATGCTACCTTGGACAGAGCCAAATAGGATGAAAAGGAGCTAGCCACCACCCTGAAGGAACTAGAAAATTTCTGTCACCTGGATGAATACTATAAGGGCACCACTCAGACTACGGTATACCTAAGAAGTGAGTTCGAAGAAGCTTACAACAGGTTAAAATAAGAGCGGCACCTTTTTACTATGAAGATAGCCGAGCTCCAGGAAGACAGTCTCATGGCACTTGCAACATGCAAGGATATGGAGCAATGGTATGAAAGGGAACAACAAGCCATAGAGATAATCGAATACATTGATGCAGTCCAACAGGGTAGAGATAAATAAGAACACAACATCTAGATGTTGAGCAAAAGCAACCTTGATCGCATGAAGTGATCAACCAAGTATTGGGCTAAGATGTCTTAGGAACCACACTGGGAAATTCAAGAATAGTGGGTCAAATATGAGAAACATTGGGGAAAAATTAACAAGGCGATAAAGGATATCAGAATCTGTGAGTTCGACACCCCCGACGACTTCGTTGACTTGTGTGACATAGTCGAAGCACATACCAAGCAAGATTCATTATGGGCTGAAGAGCTAGCGACGGTGACTGACACAACACTAGGAAAAGTGCAACGATTTATGGAACATCTGATTAGATCTCAGACTATGATACAATAGTTAAACACCAGTATGGTGAAGTACTGAGTGCATGTGGTGGAGATCAGAGGAGTTTACGTGGCTCTGATGGAACAACATAGATTTCCATGGGCCCAAACCTGTGAGAAGTTGTTCATCAGTTGGTCGGAGTATGAGAAAATTCACCCTTTCAAGTGATATCTTGAGTTGAATGTTAAAGAAACTGTTAGAAGAATACGCCATGTGGTGAATTTTGTTTTGTTAAAACTACACTTAGCCATTATTTTCAGTTAAATTTTATGTTATAAATAAGAATGTCAACCAATTAGTTAAGGGTCGATGGTTGCTACAAGAAACTCTCTTTTCTAGTTGTTAAGAATTATTTTGAAGTGATCCTTAATTGAGAAGTCCTTCTAGACCAGAGACAAGTTATATTTTCATCAAATGCATGTGTGATTAGGCATGGAGAAGAATTATTTCCTTTCTCGTTTCATGAATAGATGTTGTGACAAGTAAGATCTATTGAATCTATTGTTAAGTTATCTGATGCAATGTTTTACAGTTCTTTTCTTTATGATGAATGATAAGAGTAGGTGAATTATTTTTCTTGCCATTATCTTATCGCATATATGTTTTCTTTCTGATAATTAGTTTCTTAGACAGTAATTGGATGCTCACATGGTTAATGTATTAGTACTAGGCATGTGGTATAGAATCATCGTCTGCATGCTTGAGTAGAAGGTTATCCCAAGCTCATCCTCTTCCCAGTAGTTTAAACTTAATCCTGTTTATTGCTAAGTTGGTTTATACTAGATTACATCTCATATCGGTCCCACCCAAGAGAAAACTACAAAATAGAGATAGTCGAAACTGAAGGAATAGACTTCACAAGAAAACATAAATCCCATCAACAAATTGGCTAGATCACAAGATCTGGAGAACCATTCCACCATTAAACGTTGCAGAGTCTAATTGGGCCTCGGTGGCAGGTTTGGTTTCTGCTGTTGAACTAAGAGATTTAGGACCCATCAACACAACCTCTTATGGGAAACAATACAAATATTTATACATGAGGGGCTCGACGAGCTTTACCTCCAAGCTACACTAGTGGTGTCTAATCACCATTTAAAACACCTAACTATTGAGGCATATTACAATGAGAGGAAATATATCCCGAATCGGGTCTAGATCCTTCCTACCGTCAGCCACTTAAAACGACCTCATCTACAACTTGTGCGAAAGAATAACTTGGTTCTTCCAGCCTGAAAACATTAATTGCCTTGATTACATTTAAATTTCGAAGGAAAAATGAGAGGGTGACACCTCTCCCTTCATTTGAATGCACACCAACATGCTAGACAACTGGTGTTGAGGTGGAGTGATGATCTTGCATCATAAGGATTTGTGTAGACTTGCAAAAACTCAATGATTCTGCTTACATGACCCTTTATCTACCCCTTTTACAGATGATGTCTTAGAGAATTGTGTGAGGCTAGGAAGCATATTCATTCACATATGGATTCTAAGGATACCATTAGATTAAAATTGCTCCAGAGGACAAGTATAAGACTATTTTTTCTACAGAATGGGGATCCTACCAATATACAGTCATGCCCTTTGGACTGAATAATGCACCAATTATCTTTTCAAGGGTAGTCATAGTTTATTTTAAGGAATTCGTACATCAATTTATAGAAGTATATTTGGATGATTGGACTATGTATAGTCTTTTGAAGAACCATGCAAAAGTGTTAAGAATAATGTTAGAAAGATGCAGGAAATGTCAGATATCATTAAACATCAAGAAATGCATTTTTGGTACACCTTTTGGGATATTGTTGGGACATATAGTGTGTAAACAAGGTTTATTTTTTGACCCTACTAAGATTGAAGTCATTGTGAATTTACAATGACCAAAGTCAGTGCACCATTTAAGAGAAGCACTGGGACATACAGGTTAATTTAGGAAGATTTTAAAAGGGTATGTGCATATTACTGTTGTTGGGAAAAATACCCTACGGATTAGCAAACTAGGGTCAGACTTGCATGCAGATTTTGACCGTAAAGAAATCACTTTTTAACCTACCACCCAACACTTAAACCCCTCTTTCACAATACATGCATGGAAAAGAACTACTAAACTTTTTACTGATGTTTGGTGTAGATCCTCCGTTGTGATTTGCCCGCTTGCTTGCGCTACTCCTTCCAAAGATAATCCTGTAATCAAGACAAACCACTACGCATGCATGCTATTTTTCTACTCGAGGGTTAGAAATTAAGCATAAATTAAACAAATCATAGATAACTCATGCATTGAGATGGGAAAAGTATTCTTTTATTATTTTCAAAATGAATCAACTTACAATCAAAGTCGAGACCGACCACCGCTCCTTGATCCTGATCCTGGGCTCCTCCTCTTCTGTCCTCCAACTGCTTTGTGTTAATTCTCCTTTGTCTTGACGAAAGGCTAAAGGGTTGGGACAATGGATTCGGAAAATGGGCAGAGTTTCTTCGCTATAATTTTCCTCCTCCAAATAGTACCCCTACCCCTTCTTTTATAGGCTAGAAGGAGCTAGGGTTTTGGACGAACTCTCGTCCATGCATGGCCGGGAGTTTTAGTTAACTGACCCATAGATTTTTGTCCCGTCGAAAACTTTCCTATTTTTGTGTTTTGTTAGGTACATGCAAGATGTAGTAGGCCTGCCAGTGTGCACACATGTGCAGTAGTGGGTTAGGGCGCGTGGGCCTTGACCCAAGAGGATTTTCAAAGAGGTTGTTCAATAGATGTTTTGGCAATGAAGGGATATGAGTTGGCCTGATGCCAGGTAAGTATGTGTGGTGAAATTTAGGGTTATAACAGATTCCCCCTAATGTGTGAGGTCAGAAGAGCATCTGATGGCCGAAATACATTACCAATCTTTTACCAATCTGTACTGATATGCTGAATGAGTGAGCCCAAGAATCAGGAACCAGGAAGTGTCGTCTGCAAAATAACAAATGTCTCACTGAGGCGGGCATAACCATGCTCAGGATAAAATAGAACCATGGCTACCAATCAAATACATTGTAGATCCATGCCAAATAACTATAAAGAGTAGCCGCGAATAATACACAGCGGAGCTACATCTCGAAATCAGAAAGATATACATATAGAGTATACATCTCCCAGAAGTTGATTCGGCCTGATGGTTGTACTTCAGAGCTCGAGAAACAACTTCAAAATCTTATCAACTTGAGTAGGAGTGTAATATGAGTGTACGACTGTGCTACCGAGAGGTCTTCGACGGCTCGTCGGTTATGGACTTGATAATCTTGATGATCGAACTGAAGGCTTCAGTGATTTCAAACAAGGACTTGATTGGACGTTCAGGATGGCCGGGTATATGGACAAGAGACATATTGCAGAGGGGCCGACTCAGGCTCAGTGACAAACTTCCCTTGGATAATAGCACGACAAGTGATAAGACTCAGGTAGCATATCTGTTAATCATAAGTCTACGAAGCAGGAGGCAACGCAAACTCTCCATATGTTTGGAAGAGTAACCAAATGGTGGAGAACACAACTCTATATAGTGAGAAAAAGCTTCCTAAGGTCGTACTACATCCCATAGTCTGATGATCAAACGGACAGATGTGCTTCATCCAAGGGTGACTCATTATGATGCCAATAAATAAAATACTTTTCCCATCCTCTTTTTGGGGTATATTTGATTTTTTTTGTTCTTTTTGATGATTTTGAAAAAGAATAAAAGAATATTACGTTACAATGGAGGAACGAGTACTGCAAACATAAAAGCTCAAGGCACAAGGACAAGACTGATGTTCTAGTAAAATGATACTCGGGAAAAAATCCTCCAGCGGCCAAAGGTGTTAAGACGCAGAAGAAAACTGTTACAAGGCTGATGGATAAGGTATGCAAATGTGGTTGATAGAACACACAATGGTAACGTCCTTTGATGTAAGTTTAACGAGCCTAGAGAAGGTAAGCTCGATGGTTTTTCATATTTAGAGAGTTTGAAAAATCATAAAAAGAGACTCCATTGGGGTACCTTTTTCGAAGATAGTCTAGCCAGTTCGAAAAAGGGATAAACTAGCACCGATTAGACGTCGATTCATAACCATTTTAATGAGTGTGACAAGGACAAGATCACTCGGCTATTTTTTCACGTTTAAGGAGTCTGAAAAAATCTTAACTATGGACTCCATCAGGAATGTTCTTCTGGACCATTTTAACGAGTGTGAAAGAATAAGGTCACTCGACGATCTTTTCAATTTTAGGGAGTCTGAAAAGAGCTTAACTATGGATTCCGAGGGGGTTTCTTTTTAGTAAATTTAGTCCCTCAGGCCCGAAAAAGGAATAAAATTATACCTGAGGATACTCTTCTAAAGAATGGGAATTCAATAGAGTATTTCGTTGTTCGTATAGTTGGCCGTCCGGACCGAAAAAGGGGTAAACTACCGCCGGAAAGACGTGACTTCAAATTTCAGTTTAACGAGTGTGAAAGGTCACAAGATTGCTCGGCAATCTTTTCATTTTTAGAGGGTCTAAAAAGGGCTTAAAAGGAGACCCATTATGTTTTGGGAGTCTAGAGGGTAAGACAAAGAGTGAAAAAGACCCATGCAAATGAGGCTCAAACTTGTATTTAGGAAATACTATACAGACTCCTAAGCCTACAGTGTTGTGAGGAACGGTATGGACACCATAATGCAACCAGGACCTACCTAGGGCATCCATGTTTTGGTAAGATCTACCACCAATTCGCGACACTTCTAGAGCAGATATGACGGTTCTGTGTCACAACTGAATGGGATCGATCCTATAGCATAATAAAAAGGTAATGAGATGCAAAAGTTGGGGTGATATCCTAACCTATATGCTCAAGTTGATTTAAAAAAAAAATAAAAAATTATGGACCGTCAATATATATATATTTTTTTTCGAAACTCAAAAAAAAGTGTCCCAATACCTGATCAAATCCCTCCCATATAACTCTTGGATCACTCTAAATGGTTTTTGGTATAAATAAATTGATAAGGGGGGCCAAAAAAGTGACAAAAAGAGGCCAAAAAGTCTATAAATAGAAGCTGGCAGCTCATTATCACCATTGTTGATTTGGAAATTGACTCTGGAGCCAAAAGACCCCCTTTGCCAAAGATCGTGATTCCGGGAGCTACAGTGGACGAAACAGACTTTTGCTTGGACCAAGTAAGTACAAACTCCCTTATCTAGCTATTCAATACTTCCATTTCAGCACTTAAATTATTTTTTGGGTGGGCGTCGACCTCAAAAAGGTTGGCCCTAGGTACACGCGGGCTGTCCAGAGATAGCCCGCATGTACACGCATGCAGAGCAAAGCCCGCACACGTGTACACGCGACTGTCGCCTCTATAGGCCGCGTGTACCCCCTGAATGATGAAAAAGCAAATGGAATCAAGTATTGACCCTCCTCTACCTTGTTGTGTTGGCAGGATGTATGTCCAGTGGAGGGAAAGGGAGCACGAGGCCTCCAATGAGTTAGTTGCCGTAGATCTGAATGTTGTGGCTGTGTTGACGCAGTGCGGTTTGGTAAAATTCTTTTTATGTCCATTCATGCGCGTGCAACCAAGGCTACTAAATGCCTTGATTGATTATTGGCACCCTGACGCAGAGGCATTTATGCTAGAGGGGAAATCCTTGGTTCCCACCACCGAGGATATTTACTTTCTGACTGGCCTCTCAAGGAGAGGGGAACCAGTCAACTTTCAGACTTTTCGTGCGGGGCCGAGCAAGGTCTCGGAGCTGATAGCTGAGTACTGTGAGGCTGGGACCGATCGTAGAGGCTCTTCAGTACCTATTAGCAAGATTACCAACCTCACACTACAGACTATCTTATTTCTTATTGGGTGGATTACTGGCTCAGTAGCCGTGCATCAGGCTTCACGCGCACAGATGAACTGTGCTATCCAGTGCATGAATGCACAAATTTTTTATTGGAGTACCACACTGTTGGAGTGTATGAAGAGGCAATTGACAGATTGCCGACAGCGGACCCAGAGAAACTTCGGGTTTGGGACTATCTTGTGTTCGTTATTTTTCGAGAGAGTTCTATGCTTCAGTCCTCGGCTTGCAGTACGAGGACATCTGGCCACTTTCCCCGTAGTATGCAGATGGGCAGTGTTACTACCACGACAGGGTGGTGGAAGGACCGTGGAGGCCTTCGACGACTACTTTTTTGCTTGGCTGTCACAACAGATCCCTGCTATCGAGGACTACCCATATGCGAGGATCGACTTTTCGAGAGATCCATAGATACCCGTGCCTCCTGGTGAGGAGTGAGGGGAGATGGGTAAGTCTCCACCTGTATAGTTTTTTTTTGTTTGCATATGTAATTTTTATGTCTTTTTGTTATATATATCATTTTTTTTGGTATGCCAGAGTATTTTATGGGTAAATGTGTATTGCGTGCAGATGTGGGACCCGTGTGACCTGTCGACTATGCACGGAACAGGCATCGCCCACGGGCAGAAGCCGTAGCTGCCGCCATTGGGGGAGCAGCAATAGCAGGGAACCTCCTAGCAGGAGAGGCCGAGAGGGTCCTTAGGTGAATTGAGCGGAACTTTACTGTGCTCACTCGCATAGTCTCGATGGCAGAGATAGAGGACCTGCCACCATCCATGCAGACTCATGTTGTGGGGGCACCTCGGACATGGGTCCGATTGTTTAGGCATTTAGATTGCACTGTAGATGATTATAACAGGGCCCATAGGCCCTGAAGAGACTTTAGACTCTTTATGTGCCATGAGCACCTTGTTGTATATATTTTTTGAGGGTAGAAGCCCGGTGTCTCGTTACTGTTCCCACTTATGAGGCGCTTGCATCCATCTATGTACTCTGAGGATTTTATGATGTTTATATATGTTTTTTATCTCTTTTTGTGTCTTATGGATTATGTGTGCAAAAATGTATTTACATGTTTATGTCCATGATCTTTTTATATGTGGGCAAGATGCCAATCTAAAATGTGATTAGCTAGAGTATCTGTGATTTGGTTTAATCTCCTAGGAACATGAAAATATGTAATATAATCAAAGTTGTGTTCTAAGAGACGTACCCTAAGGAATCGTCAGTGTAAAGTTGGATCATGAACCCGATATATTCTGTTTAGCTGCGACACAACCAGTTGAGCGTTAGATAGACCCAAAGACAAGAGATACCCAATGACAATGCTTCCCAAAGCAACTCAATAACTGCACGATACTTGGCAACATTATTTGTGGTGTCACCCAAGCATATACCTCCGGAAGATAACAACTGACCCTGTGGTGTAAATATTACCCAAGCTGCGGAGGCAAGCATCTGCGTGTGTCGACTAGCACTGTCCGCATACCCAACAAACACTTCGGACTCACTTGACATCTGCCATATTGACGAAAGATAACATCAATGACACGTCCATAACACTTTTAAAAGAACCGTTAAAAAGTAATAGTACAAAGACTATACATATGTTACAAAAAGTTACCCACAGTGACCTTTCTATGAGTAATACCTCTTGAGGTAGAGCCCATTTCTAGGCTCCACCAAAGCATTCCTTTCAAAATCGACCAAACGATAGGTGCCCTTTTTTAATACCTCTTTAATAATGAAGGGTCTGAACCACATGGGTTTAAACTTTCCTGCCCCCAGGGGGTCCTTATCTTGGTCATAGACCAGGACAAGGTCACCCTCAGAAAAAATCCGACGACTAATGGACCTATCATATTGACACTTGACCTTACATTTATGAGCCTCGTTGGCCAGGGCCGCATCGCGACGCTGCTCATCAAGCTGCTCAAGGTGTACTAACTACTCTTCAAGTGGAGAAGTGTCTGGAAATAACTATACTGCCAATTTCAGAGATGGGATTTGACATTCAATGGGCAAGACTGCCTCCAGCCCATAACCGAGTTGGAAAGGTGAGAAACCGGTTGCAGTCTTAACAAATGTTTGGTAAGCCCATAATGCCGACTATAACATCAAATGCCAATTTGACTTGGCTGAGTTGATAGTTCGCTGTAGAATAGTCTTAAGAGTTTTGTTTACAGCTTCCACCTGCCCATTGGCTTGGGGGTAGTAAGGTGAGGAATGTTCTTGCCGTAACCCAAGCTTTGATGTTAATTCGGACATCATTGGGTTTTGAAAGTGACTGCCATGGTCAGTGACAATCTCTCTCGGGATGCCGAACCGTGCTATAATCTAGTTGAATAAGAAGAGAGTTGCAGTCTCTCCATCATCTTTAAACGTTGGCATAGCTTCGACCCACTTAGTGAAGTAGTCGACAACTACGATGATATAGCTGTGCCCCCTTGCTGACGGGGGATTGCATGTAGTGTAATCAATCCCCCACTTAGTGAAGGGACCAACTGTGATGACAAGAAACATGGGAGCTGGATGTGCCCTCATTTTTCGAGAGAAGATTTGGCACGGATGGCACTTCTTGACCGACTCGATACAATCTTTGATAAGTGTGGGCCAGAAGTAACCTGCTCGTAAAATCTTTTGGGCTGTTACCAACCCAGATAAGTGACCGCCACAAGCTCCTGTATGACAATCGTTGAGCACTATGATGGCATTCTCATGAGTGAGACATCGACACAAGATGCAGTCTACACCTCTCCGATACAATGTATCATCGAGTATGAGATAATTCTTAGCCTGATGGCGTATCCGCCGACGCTCATCACGAGAAGTAGAGGTGGGGCACTTCAAAGTCTAGAGATAGATCAGTATATCTCCATACCAGGGGTCTGAAGATTCAATCAAAAACATATCCCCCCGGATAGGCGATTCCTCAGGCACAACGTCACCTGACTCAACCGGAAGCTCCGAAATAAGTTCTGCGAAGAGCAATGACTTCTTGGACTTTGCTGAAACGAAGTCTAAGTCAAATTCTTGGAGGATGACCATCCATCTATTGATTTTTCCACCGATAACTCGTCGTGTCAACATGTACTGGAATGGATTCATGACACCAATGATGGTGGTCTTGCGAAACAGAACATAGTGATGGAACCGTTGAACAGCATGAAATGCTGCCAATGCAAGTTTTTCGAGATGGGAATAATTAAGTTTCGGTCCTACGAGGCCTCGGCTTAGGTAATAGATCACGTATTCTGAAAATGAATCATCTTCTTGAACTAAAACCATGCCTATGGTTGACTCTGCGGCAGCCAGATATAATAAGAAATCTTTGTTATAATTAGGTGGTCGTAGCAGAGGTGCGGTTGTGAGGGCATGTTTTAATGTGTCGAAAGAGCGTTGAGCGGCTTCATCCTAGAAAAAGGGAACATCTTTCTTAAGTAAATGCATAAATCCCTTGGTGATTTCATCATAGTTGGCGATGAAGCATCGTAAGAAGTTCGCCTTGCCTTGAAGACTTTGAAGTTGTAAGATTGTGCGTGGGGGGGGAAACTGGATTATTGCCTCCACCTTAAGAGGATCCACCATGATCCCTGTTGTTGATACAATGAAACCTAACAAACATCCTAACGTGACACAAAAGCTTCACTTGTTGGGATTCAAGCAAAACCTGAAGTAGCGATAGCGTTTGAAGATTAGTTTGAGGTGCATAGGATGATCCTTTCGCTTGCGAGAGCATGATGCTAAATCATCTAGATAGGCCTCGACTATATGTTTGAGGTCGTGAAATGCAAAATACATGGCCTGCTGGAAAGTGGCTCCAGCATTCTTGAGGCCAAAAGGCATCTTACGATAGGCGAATGTACCCCATGGACAAATGAATGTTGTTTTGTGTTGGTCTTCAGGTTTGATTTGGATTTGATTATATCCCGAAAAACCATCCATGAATGAAAAGAATTCACAACCGGCACATTCATCAATGATCTGGTCAATGAATGGGGTTGGAAAATTATCTTTTGGACATGCCTTGTTCAAATCACGGAAATCGGTACATACACGAATCGTACCTTGTTTTTTATTGACCGGCACAGGGTTTTGACACCCATTGAGTCAAATGAATAGGATAAATGAAACCTTCCTTGAGCAATTTCTCAACCTCAAGCTTAATGGCTATTGCTTTCTTAGGATTGACTGGACGAAGTTTTTGTCGAACAGGCTTAGCATCAGGATACGTTGTGATTTCATGTTCAACTATTTTCGAATCAATACCTGGAATTTCCTCATAAGACCAGGCAAAAACGTCGTGGAATTCTTTGAAAAGATCCGTATAAATTTGAATCTCTTCGGGGGAGCAATCCGCCCCGACAAAGACATTCTCTATGACGCCATGGTTTTGGGAGATGTTGATAGGTATAGTTTCAACGATAGTCGCCATATTGCCCTCAACATAAATTTCCTGTGTAGCTCAGAGATTAATAGGACATGGCTGATCTCCCATCATGGTGATAGTGAATTCTCCTGCTTTGATTCGGCTTAACTCTGGGAGGAAGTATGATCTGTGATGAAGATCTTCCCAAGGTTTGTCCAGACTAGTCATCGCCTCGATTACTACTTCGTCAGAAGGCAAGACTAAGTCTAACGAATCGATGGTAGCAAGAGAACCCTGAGCCCAAATAGGCTCTAAAAGTGGATCCAACTCTTATGCGGGAGTCGGATCAGGGTTAACTGAAGCTTGCTAGACTAAAGAGTACGCTACTTCAGCAATCGACAACGGCATGGACATGCTAGAGTGCCTTGTCTCATCCATCGTGGCTGATGGGGAAGGAAGAATCCATGGATCCTCAAATTAAGTCATGCGGAACAACGAAACTTGAAAAATCTCAGCCTTGTGGTGATTAGATATAAACTTGACATCGTCATGAGGAGGTGGGTAATCGAAGGTACCCATCAAGGATGGGTACAAACCAACTCCTACGTTAACGACACCGGCTTGAGGATTATCAATCATGGGAAGCGTGGATGCCCCCAAAGCTGGGTCAAGTCTAGAGAAGGACAATTGATTGATGGTCACTATCCGACCCACATGTGGAAACAATAAGACTCGAAAAACTGTAGCAACCAGAGCTTGCATAACATAAGTCCAACTCTGTCCTAACAAGAGATTATAGTCGAGGGGGGCATCGACTACCTCTACTTCGACGCACACGGTCTTCCCTCCTAACTATATCGGGAAAGAAGGGACGATGCCATGTGGTCGGAAAGAACGACCGTCGAACACAGTGAGGAGAGTAGGTGACAGAGACAAAGTGGGCTGGCCAATGGCCTTTCAACATGCTAATGACATAACGCATGTCAAGGCACCCTCGTCAACCACGGTGCGAAAGATATTGCGTGTAAAACTTTTTGTGGGATGAACCACTACTATCTGAAACGCTACGTGGTAAGGCAGACAAGGTTTTAAGTCGGTTGTATCTATCATGATGGTACCCTGGTTACAAGTCTCAGTAGAGCCTAAAGCAGTTAACAAGGCTTTCCTCTGAGCAGGGTAGCTTTGGAGGACCTCCAAAGCGAGCATCGCGGAAGGGGTTTGTGATAAATCTTCCACCACAGAGTAATTCTAGGTGGCCCTTGCATTTGGCTTGTGAGAAACTTTATTAAATGCACCCTTTGGAATGTGTGTCATCATTTCGCCCAACGTCTTCTCAATCTGTAGAGGAAGAGATGGGATCTCAGCTTCTTTACCCTTCTCAGAGGCACTTGGTTTACTATAATCGTGCACTCTAGTCGTTATTAAAGCATCACCCCTAACCATATATACATTCGCGGATGAGGAATTGTTTGGGGGAGGGAAGGTTTCTTGGCTACCCCCTTCGGCACTTGTAGAGGCTTGAGTTAAATTTTGCCCATGCTGAAAGGGATTAGTCAACACGGCTTGCTGTTGCTATGTGAAAAAATTTTGGGCCTCTGCAAGTCGAGGACAAAGATGGGTCAGGTGGTCTTCCGCACATAAGTTGCACGGATACCTCGCCTTCTATTTTTTCGTGGTGCCCTCGCCAGCATTATCAGTGGGTTTTTTCTCCCCCTTACCCTTTTTTCGTTGTTTTTTCTTCCCTTCAGGCTGTTGGGTGGCCTTTGGGTTAGTCGTCTACATGGAGTGTACTTCCAACATTTGGGTAGGAGGAGCAGCCAAAGCAGTAGTTTGGCTGGCCGCTGAGTGTTGTATAGATAATTGTTGCAATTGCTTTGTCAATTGCTCAGCGGGCTTGGTTTGTGCTGAGCCAACAATACCATCGGCATGTGGTCCATCTCTTTGTCTATTTTTATCTAGTATCGATCGTGGTGCATCCGGCAGGATGTTGTATAATAAACCAGACTGAGAATAGATGAGCTCAAACTGTTGAGACCTCATGATGGCATCTTCTCCGGAGAAAACTCCTGAAGTCGCGACATCTTTGGATAATTGTGGGACTAAAGACTTAAGGAACCACTCAAGCAGGAATGCTGGTGGGACTGGTACTTTGATTAGACTCTTCCAGCGTCTCCACTCTCGGATATGATCAGAGATATGGTCCGCTGTTGTCTGTTCGAAATTGGCAAGTAGCTCTGTTCCAGCGTCGTATCTCATAGGTAACTGGAAATGGTTAAGGAAGGCCATCGCCAGTTCGCCAAAAGAAGAGTATCTTGAGTGATCACGCTTGATGTACCATTTCGCGGCTCTCCCAATAAGAGTGCGTTGAAACAATCGCAACTGGATGGAGTCATCTTTCAATGAGTTAAATGAACACCAAAGATGGAAGGTAGTCATGTGATCACCTGTATCTTCATTAGGCTTGGCCTCGAACTTTGGAATGTCTGAAGGCAACTTCGTTGGCATAGGAGGCCAACGTGGATTGTGACAAATAGGATCATTTAACAACCTTTTCAAATCTGGCAAGTGTAACGTCACCAGGAATGGTAGTTTGGGTTGCTGCTGATAGCTTGGGAAAAAGGGTCCTGGAGTTGGACTGGCACCAGGTTGTCAGGAAAAGTTTGGCTGCTGGTCCGGATTCTGGTAGAAACCATGGCCTTGACCAGCATAAGGATTTTGCATCTGTGGAGGCATCATTGGTTGATTCCCCATAAAGGACATAGGATGTTGGGCATGCATCATGTTTGAAGGACTTTGGGAAGGATTACCCCAGAATGGTATTCCAGAGGAGGGAACGGATCCTTGTCCTGAGTTCCAAGGTCTTGCTATATGTGCCCCCGACGTAGGAATAGTACCCTGCGCCGGAGTAGACTGTCCAAAAATGGGAGTGCCCCCAGACAGGAAAGCGGTGGATGCGAAAGTGTTGTTACCAAACGTCCTGTTCCAAACAAACGATGACGAACCTACCGGTATAGTGTGCGCAGGTGTTCCTTGACTCGTGGCTCCAAATAAACTAGTGTGTGCAGGCTGCCCGACGGACTACTGATGCAGACCACCAAGCGAAGGGGACGAAGGAGAGATATGACCTCCAGCATAAGGAAAAGCATTAAAAGGGACGGAAGTACCCCCAAGTTGACCTTGCAGAGGAGCGTCAGAGCTCCCTGCCCCCAGACCCAAAGTCTATAAAGTGGAGTGAGTGAGTGCAGGACTTGTACCCGAACTAGGCATACCGTATGAGAACGGAGGGCCTGTCGCACTAGGTGTGAAGGGAGTTGTCGCCGCCGCAATAGATGGGATCGGTCCACTATGCGACGTAGTTGCGACTGAGACCATGGTGGCCTAGACTGACAATGGAAAGTTAGGTAATGCTTTTCCTGTGGTAGCAATGGTGGTGGGAATGGAAGAATTCCCAGAGGAAGTAATAGCGTTTGTTTCCATAACTGTGTGATGCACTGACAGGCGTTCGTAAAATTGGATTGGTACAATGATCGATGGCCAAGTATCAGTGGTTGGGGTTTCAACCGAGCCAATATTGGCAGTTGATTCCTCCGAGAGTTGTTTGGGCACAATGGTTTGTAACCCGGTTGCTTCGAAAGACCCTTGTTGGTCTAGCTTCCGCCTCAATGGTGGCGGGGGTGGCTCCAGTATAACTGGCGGTAGGCTTAGAAGCCTTCATGACCAGTGGAGCTCAGGATCCTCCATTGTGTGAGAAGATCCAAGACACGCTAATGTATTATACACATGCAAACAGTAACACACACTAAAAAAGAAGCCCCAAAAAGATAAGACAAGCAAACACTAAACTAGTTGGAAGAACAGTTACAACAACCAACACTAGAGCAACTTACCGGTGCAAGTGCAACTCGAACATAGAAGCACCCTCTAGGTATACTCTGCAAAGCGTGGCCCAATGTCTATCCTAGGTACTGTGGTATACCCCCGTAGTCACCTGTGTATGTCCCTAAAAAGATTGGCAACTAGTTTGCTAGCACGCGAACAGCCACCAGGTGGGTACAGTCGAAAGTTGGGTAGACCACAATGAGCAGGGTATCAAGCCCGAAACCTGTCAAGGGTATCGAGAGAAAATGGTCAGGAAGAAAACTGAGGACCTCGAACAGATTTGAGACCCATGAAGCCCTGTGGCAAATGCAAACGACGGAATCCCAAAACAAGCCCTCGATATGTGTTCTCCACTATGCTTGGTCTGGCTTTGGAGGGGTTATCTCTGCTACCTTTCCTCACGCGATCTCGTGTTTATCCCTTGTGTTAGAGGGGGGTCCCAGATAACTTCCATGA
Organism: Picea engelmannii; assembly: GCA_009831015.1. Taxonomy (NCBI): domain Eukaryota; kingdom Viridiplantae; phylum Streptophyta; class Pinopsida; order Pinales; family Pinaceae; genus Picea; species Picea engelmannii. Next base: position 2,098,845 of record ML781489.1, read on the forward strand.
AACTGTACTTCTACACTCCCTATCACAGACTCCAATGTTTGGTTTTGAGTGGCCTTGGAGAGTTTCCTCTCCAACCTAATCCAAGGCCCTAGTCCTGAACTAGTGTATGAACCCTACAAACAAAAAGTCTAATAGATTTTAAATTAGCGTTTCTTTTATGGGTTTTCTTATGTCACGGGGTATGAAGGTGAAACTGATGATATGAAAAGACTTAAAGCAAAAACGAATGAAAAAAGATGGAAACAAAAGACTTTTACTAAATGCAAAAATCAACAACTTTTCACAAAGAAAGACTTCTTTTTTTTTTCAATTTTTCTAAGATTTCACGCAACAAACATAAAGGAATTTCGCTCGACTATGAGCTACTTATGCTCTAAATGCACTGCAAAAAACTTATGAACAAAAAGACTTCTCCCTAGCTATTGATGCACAAACACAATCTTCAAACAAAGAAGAAAATGAAAAGATTTTTTTTCTTTTTTTATTTTATTTACGTGCTAATCAAGCAACAAAGGGAAAACACCGACAAGCCTAAAACCAAGAAAAAACAAAATTATGGCTTAAAGCGCAGATCGCAAAGAATCAGAGCAAAGACACACAATGGCAATCAAGAAAGCACAGACTCTTACGCTTGTCTAAAAACCATAAAACCAAAATTTTTCTTTTTTATCTTTTCTATCAACTATCAACTAAGAAAAAACAGGCTAAGGGTAAGAGGCCCTAACCTACTGACTCTTCAACCCTAGACTCAAACACATGAGAGGAACACTTCTCACCACAGGAGGGGATGACTACCCCACCCTGATTGAAAAACAGCCTGTCAATCATGCTACTATCACTGAAACAGCACGCGTGCTGAGCTAAAACAGAACGCGTGTACATGCGGGCTGACCTTGTACAGGCCGCGTGTATGTATAAACTCTAAGGAAAAACTAAACACAGGAAGCCTATACCAGGAAGAGGCCTCTGGTATTGATAACCAGGGTCTCTTAAAGGCTTGGATGCTTCTTCTAACAGAAAAGAAAAATAATTGCAAGGAATAACAAACACAACAAGACAAATTGAGACAAGACTGTGAACCAACAAGACTCAGACAGGATCCAGAAAAACCCCTGAGAATGTATAATTCTGACAGGGAAGAGGAGGACTGCCTCTCAAGCTCTCTGAACTCCTACACGCTACTGAAACCTCTATAGCTAGCATTCACACGCGGGCTATAAGAGATTAGGCCGCGTGAACCTCTGTGTGTCCCGACAATTGCCGTCAAGCAACAGTCAGGGAAAGCTGGTATAAAGAACCAGGCTCTCTGCTAGCTCAAGATTTACAGAAAAAGACATGCAAAGAAACATAAAATCTAATCTCTTAAACTACCCAAGAACTCAACTAAATCTGGAAACCCTAAAGAGCATCTTCCCCAGTACGGCCGCCAACTCTGTTGTTGGGAAAAATACCCTACGGACTAGCAAACTAGGGTCAGACTTGCATGCAGATTTTGACCATAAAGAAATCACTTTTTAACCTACACCCAACACTTAAACCCCTCTTTCACAATACATGCATGGAAAAGAACTACTAACCTTTTTACTGATGTTTGGTGTAGATCCTCCGTTGTGCTTTGCCCGCTTGCTTGCGCTACTCCTTCCAAAGATAATCCTGTAATCAAGACAAACCACTACGCATGCATGCTATTTTTCTACTCAAGGGTTAGAAATTAAGCATAAATTAAACAAATCATAGATAACTCGTGCATTGGGACGGGAAAAGTATTCTTTTATTATTTTCAAAATGAATCAACTTACAATCAAATTCGAGACCGGCCACCGCTCCTTGATCCTGATCCTGGGCTCCTCCTCTTCTGTCCTCCAACTACTTTGCGTTAATTCTCCTTTGGCTTGAGGAAAGGCTAAAGGGTTGGGACAATGGATTCGACAAATGGGCAGAGTTTCTTCGCTATAATTTTCCTCCTCCAAATAGTACCCCTACCCCTTCTTTTATAGGCTAGAAGGAGCTAGGGTTTTGGATGAACTCTCGGCCATGCATGGCCGGGAGTTTCAGTTAACTGACCCATAGCTTTTTGTCCCATCGGCAACTTTCCTATTTTTGTGTTTTGTTAGGTACACGTGGGATGTAGTAGGCCTGCCAGCGTGCACACACGTGCAGTAGTGGGTTAGGGTGCATGGGCCTTGACCCAAGAGGATTTTCAAAGAGGTTTTTCAACAGATGTTTTGGCAATGAAGGGATATGAGTTGGCCTGATTCCAGGTAAGCATGTGTGGTGCAATTTAGGGTTATAACAATTACTGCACCAATGGAAAAATTGTTAAATAAGGACACCAAAGTTTAGTGGAATGAGGACTATCAACAAGGATTGGACACTGTTACACATTAAAATTACTCACTTCAATGATAACCCATTGTCGTCATTGCTAGTGTCACAAGTGTCGCAAACATCATACTGTAATATTGCCTATGTCGTGTCTCTAACGAAATCATAAGGACATGTAAGACACCTTCAAAGACTGGTTTAAGAAGGAGAAATCATTTGATGAGGATTACAAAGCATTTGACATGAAGAAAACCACTTAAAAATGATTTTTGGAAGGCAACACTCCCCTACCCACTATCAAGGAGTGCCGACGCTCCCTAGCCTTCTTTGGGGGAGCATTGAAATGATATGTGCACCCTTTTGGGGGAGTGCTACCCTTTCTGAGTGAATTTTTGTTTGTTGAGACAAATCAGGGAAAAATCCCCTCAATCTCTGAAGTTGGTTGGATTTGAATATGAGGTCAAGGCATGATCTTCGGGAAGATCCACATTTGAAGGAGAGGAATCATCAACTTATCCCAAATATCTCTCAAGTGGTTGGGCCTCTCCAAGCTTATATAAGGAGGGTTTCTCATGGTGAAAGGTACATGATAATAGATAGATAAATTGAGAAGCACTAACTCATGATCTCATAAGGAAGGAGACATTGTGAATCATCAAAATTATGATCTCATAAGGGAGATATCATTGAAGCATCAACATTATGTGTGTGGATTATTTGAGCAAGGGTCTAGACAAAGAGAGCTTGGTGAAGCTGCTACACCTACATCCATGGCTGTAAGCATCTCACTTTGTTTTCATTAATATAAATCTATGCTTGGCCTGTTTCCTTTAAAGTTTGTGCACGTTTCATGAACTTGTTTCTTTCATAGATCCATTATGAAGCTAATCATGGTATAATAGAAAGTATGTCTCATTGTTGTTTCTCATTGTATTTTAGGACCTTCTGAAGAACTTGGAGATCAAGATCAGCCTAGATCGGGCAAGGACAAATGTCAGTAAAGAGGTATTTACCCTTCTTCTTTCTTCTTCTTTGAATAGTTTAGCTTCATGAAAAGGAAATTCAGTTTCCACAATAGAACTTTCCTGTCTTGGTCTGAGGAGTCTAGAGCCCAAGAGATAATCCACTTGTCCGCAAGGGGATTTCTATGTAACAGAAATTGGCAACTCCACTGGGGAGGGACCTTGATTTATGTTTCCTTTCCTAGGTCTTGTCTTGACCTTTGCTCATTCTTTGACCTTCTCCATACCATGTCTTTGATTCTTAGATCTGTTGATTGGCTCTTTATTTCATCATATTTACTTTGATTGAATGAGTTTTCTTGAATTTTTTCTTTTCTCGGCATTTTTCTAAACTTTAAGAGCCTAGCGCTCCCCTTCCTTTGCTACTAGAGCACTGGCGCTCCCTGCTGGTTTTACACCAGAGCGTTGCCCTTTTTCTGTGAAAAATCTTCTAGGTTTTCATTCTCTGAGTTCATTTCTTGCTTTTGGCACTTTCTCAGGAGTATTACAGCCTCATTACATCTTGGTCTTGGCCTTCAACACTCAGTTTTCTAAGAATTGACCACCTTTTGTTTGGAATTTTGATGTTTTCTCCTTACCTTGAAGTCACTCTTGTTTTTGACGATTTAGAGTCAACTTACTGTTTTCTTCTCATTTATCTGACTAAGTGGAATATTTTGTGAGGAAACTCAAGGATATATGCACGGTTCCATTTGATCTTTAAGGTAATTTTCCCAAGCAGTTATTGGTTGTTCATCATCCATTACCTTTCTCCTACCTTCACTAGAAATTTCACCTTTTTTCATGCATTATGGGTAATGTTTTGCAAATGTTTGGCTATTTTTCTGAGTTTCTGGGAGCACCAACGCCCCCCTGTAGGACATACCAGAGCACCAACACTCCCCTACTATGTTTTAGGGGCCATTGCAACACTCTATGCACCCTTCTAGGGAAGCACTAGTGTCTTTTTTGAGTGAAATTGCCTTCTTTTGCTCAGTCTTTTGCAGCTTGTTTTGTAGTACTTTTTACCTAGAGTGTGTGGTTGGTTTGTGAAGTTGTTTGGATTGGTTCTTGATGCTTTTTTATGATTGTGACTCTCTTTTTTCTTGATTGGAGCTTGAAACCTCTTTCAGAAACGTGAAATTGCCTTTTTCTAGCTACGTTTTTGTCGGGATAGTTTTGAGTGGTTTCTCTTTATCCCTATCATTTCTTGGATTCTTCTTCGCATTTTATTGTCTTCCTTGAATGCTTGCATTTGAAGTAGTGGAATTGTATGTTTTTTTTGGCATTTTGGGACATTGTGCATCTGAGATGATGAATGTTTTCTCCTTCTCGTAGCATAGTTTTCATCGAAATGAAACGATTGCATATTCATCTCTTTGCATAACTTTCAAGTCAGTGAAAACACCATATTGTCCATGCCAGTTTTCCTTTGAGTAACAAAACCCTTAAAAATCAAGCGCTAAACTAAAAATTGATTAGACATTCTTTACATTTTCTGGTAGCAAACCTACATTAGATTAGTTGTAGGGATTTGGAATAGGTGTGAAAGATATCTTTCCAAAGATGCAAACAAACATAGGATCTTGTGTTAGGGAGCGATGAAATCCAATTGCTACATTTTGTCCTGGGAAGCCCTTCTCACACAAGAGTCAAACTTGAGGTCGCATTGAGACTAGCAGAGTTACTCACCCTTCTTTGTCGGTCTTGGTGTATATATTGCACATATTATGGGGGTCTCTTGAAGGTATACCCACAATGATGAATGGAAGCCTTTCAAGTTGATTTCAGGCTAGATACCCTGCCCTTGCGCGTGGATCGTGTTAACTCCCAAAATAGCACCATCATTTTGGTTGGGTTTTACGGTGGATAGCATGGCTATTGATAGTTTCCTCAACTCATTGTTAAGCCTTTTAGCTGCAAAATTTTAGATTTTGGTTTGACTTAAAAATAATTTGGATTGTAAAGTCTTCTTTTTTCAAAATTGTCATTTTTTACTTTCCACAGCTAACTTGGTTTCAAAGGTTCATTGTGCGYTGTGGAAAGTGCCCACTTTCAACAGCTAAGGAGATCGTTTCATCAGTTGGCGCGCTGTTGAAAGTGTCAAATCTTAAAAGGTTCTTAAAATCAGTTCTCGAGTGGCGTGCTGTCAAAGATACATGCTTTAAGCAGCTAAGGAGGGTCTTGTACAAAGTGGCGCGCTGTGGAAAGTGCATACTTTCCGCAGCTAACAGGGGCTTACAAAGAGGCACGCTGAGGAAAGTCAAGATTATCAACAGCTAACAGAGGCTGTACTCTCGGGTTGGCAACATCAAATCAAATATTTGTTTCCATATCAGACATTGTTTACAAAAGTTCGTTTAGGGTTTTTGAATTGCAAATGGAAAAATGACACTTAAAATTGCAGGGAACTTTTCGATCCCTTCCTGAGCTCCAAATTAAGATCTGACAACACCATTGGAATCCTGAGATTCTCTAGATGTCGATCGACTATTCATATGTGAAAAATGGATTTTTTATGACCGAGAAATTCAATTTTGAAAATTTGTCTGCTTTCAACAGCGCAGAAGGCGGAATTTTTGACCCGTTAGTTGTTGAAAGTGGCGACTTTCAACAGCGCGGGAAGCGTTTTTTACGTGCTATGCGCTGTGGAAAGCCTATAACGGCCA
>ML781489.1:2104939-2144125 GCA_009831015.1 Picea engelmannii
CAATTTGTTCTTCGCCCACTTAAGTTTATTTACTGATTATCAATCCATGAGAGCACTGGTTCATTTGTTTATCATCTTGACTGTCTAAATACCATGTTTGAATTGAGTTATCCCACTGATCAATCTACACAAAACACAAAAAATATTTTTACTTGAAGTTACCAAGCACCTTTGGTCTACAACCACAAAGGGTTTCTTGGAGTGATAACAGATCGGACTATCAAATGTTTCCCCAAGAATCATTGTTGTAGTTGGTAACCTTAGCGGACTATATCTTTAGGGTCTTTACGCAAGGTGACTGTGGAGGGGCAAGCCTTCATGGTACCTGGAATCGACATTGGCTAGACTCACTCGGGCTCCTTGGAGGGTATACCCACGATTATGTGTGGGATCTTGCACCAGGGTGTAAGTCCATTAAGTAGGTCGTCAACGTAACTTTTCCACCTGATCTGTCTCAACCCCTTCTTACTTTGTTCCCGCGACGTTGGATTTCATCACCAACTAGTGTGCTCATTGTGAGAAGGTTTTGTTTGCTTGTTTGCTTACTAGATTTTTAGCATGTGTTGTTTGTTCTCCCTAGCAGAATCTAGGTTGGATTTTTATTTTTATGGCATCAGTTCCTGGAATGACCAATGAAGGAACCCTTTTTCCACGGAAACCCTTTGTTTTTCCATCTTACGAAAACATTGGTCCTCCTTACATCGCTACTTTGAGCCTTCCATGTCTCACAATTGGGTTACCAGTATGGTTGTTTTCCACTATGGTGATCTTGAATTCAGGTGTTTTAGATGTAAGCATACCACCCACACATCAACCTCATGTCGACCTTTCTCCTTCTTCATCCATCAGGTCTCCTTCCATTTCTCCTTTTTTTCCTAGTGAAAGTTTTGAAGCGAGTAACCAGGTTAATAAGAAGAAGAAGAAATGAAAAGAGAAGAAGAAGAACCAGAAAGGGACCAAGCCTCCAACTATATCAAATGTTGGATCCAAGCAGCCAACTATTGTTAATAGTAATGGGAGTGTTGATGAGGTCGATAAGATTAGAACGAAGAATCTGAAACCCAAATTCCCTTGCAGTCTTTGTAAGGGTGACCACTTTCTAAGGGATTGCCCTGGTATTTCCAAGGTATTAGAAGTGTGGTCCTCCATGTCATCGACCTCTACTAGACATGTTGGTGACACCCTATCAACTAGTAACGTTAAGGTTGGTAAGCAGAAGACAACTGTCAAATTCCCTTGTATGTTATGCAAAGGTGATCATTATTCTCACCTTTGTCCTCACATGAATGAGGCTTCTTCTCTTTTGGAAAAGCTTCAACTTCCAACTGGTTATCGTAAGATTTCCCCCAACCCATCGTTAGTTGATAGAATGGTCAATCTGATTCCATCCCCGGTTAGTCTGATTGATCAGGTGGTCAATCCGGTTCCATCCCTGGTCAGTCCGATTGATCAGGTGGTCAATCTAGTTTCATCCTTGGTTTAAACACTCACCAAAGTAGTTGATCCAGTTCCATCATCGATCAACCCCACTTTTCATCTGAAAAGTGAAACCCAAGTTGTTATCACTCCAAGAAACTCTTTGAGGTTGTGGGTCAAAGATGCTTGGTAACTTAAGGTAAACTTGTTTTTTTTATTTTGTATGTGTGGATCAATGGGATGAATCAATTACAATATGGTATTTAGACAGTCAAAATGAGAATCAAATGAACCAGTGCTCTCAAGGATCAATAATTAGATGATAGATTTTAAAGTGGGTGAGAAAACAATGCTTATAAACCAAATACAATTGTAGGGTTTAATAAACAATGATAATAAACTATTAAACAAGTTATGAGCTAAATGATGAGATAACAGTCATTCTGTAGATGAAACAACTTGAATAAAAGAACAGAAGGAAAGATTAGAATTTGACATTAATAGAGAGAGAAAGCTATGATTTGTATTATCATATGAAAGGTCTGTTTACAATATAGTATTTCTGCTATCCAAAATTGAACCCCATGCCTCTTACATCTATGAGCTTAAATAAGATTTACAAATTATTGAGATCCTATAAAGGAGGATCGAATTTACTTGAAATAGACAGTCAAAGCTGACACAAGAAAATAGGAAGAGATCCTAAAAACTAGGTCAATTCCTCATCTTTGATGATCTCCATATCCTTCAAAACTTTGACAAGTGTAGAAAGCCTTCCAAGGCTACTGAATATCCATAGAAGATAAGATAAGTTGAATTTTCCACTTTTAGCAAAAAACTGTTTCTGTGCCCAGAAAATAGGTAGCTAGTTCCACTTTGCCACCTTGCTAAACACCTCAAACATCATAACAGAACCTTAAATATGATGTGTTTAATTATTTTCCATCCTTTGAAACCCTCCTCCAAGTGTTTGATTGAGAAAAACTTGGATTTGGGTGAAAATACGACTTCTCTGCCCTGTCTGCGGTTTCACCAGCTCTTCTGCCTTGAAATTTGCTAGTTAGCCGGTGAAAGCTCTACTTTTCAATGGATAACTATTTGTAGATGCACTTCCTGTGCCAATGAAAGCTCTTCTTTGGCCAAAACAAAATCTTCAAAATGGTTACACTCTGCCTCCAAGCATGCCATCTGTTCTTTTAGAATTTGAACCAAATCCTTTTATTGTCTTCTTTGATTCTCCGTGCACAAGCACATCAATATTTCTGGCTCAAAATGAGTCCTTTATACTCTCTTAAGTCTGTTCCTCAGGAATTGGATCAGATGGCAAAATCTCTTTCCCTTTTTTTTCTTGTAGGTTCTTAGCAACTTCAACTAACACCTTTATATCATTCTTAATTTACTGATGTAAACCTTTGTATAAAAACATTCAATGAATAAGACTTACAACACCATGGGTTGAACATAGTTTTGATACCAGTATTGGGACCGACAGAAAGTAACATTTTTGTGAGAGTTACTCCTGACTATAAGACTACAAGGCCTCCATTTCCATTTTCCATTGCTTCATTAGAAAGTTGTTCAACATCTAAAATCATTCAATTCATTGAATGGTGGTTCTAGCATAATAGACGTCTCAGACTATTAACCTTAGATTTGGGCATCTCTTCCTTGCAAACTAATGCTTGATGTTCATTTGATATTCACAATCAACTGCAAAATTTTAATGCTCAGGAATTTTTTTAACTAGATATGTGTCTAACGCATGGCCTGCATTTTTTGTAGTTACTGGCCTCAACACTTGGATGCTCATCTAACATTCACAATCATGCTAGTGGCATTGCTTCGACCACTGGAAGGTCGATTTTGAGTGCTGAGCATCCAACCTTGACACACATGATGATACCATAGTTTGCGAGAAAAAGGAACACAAAACCTCTAAGGCAGAGATCAAGATGAAAGCGAAAACCCCCACAACTAAATCAGTGAGCTCTTTGATAGGATAAATGATACCATGAGGAAAAACTTGTGCATAAGTAACAATCATAATTGTTTTATTTGTTCAAATAACTTTTGATTGATTTTACATCTGCTTGGAAATATTCATTTTCAGGTCTATGCGATAGCTTGATTTAACTTGTGACTTAGCTATAGATTAACCTGTCGACTTGGCAATGCTGGTAACTGTCACCATTTGCAAAAATGGCAGCTGTGCATGTATTTGTCTAGACCCTGCATGATACACTTATACGATTTGACAATCGACACCTGTTGATGAGGTGAAATAGAATTGGCGCTCAATGCTAGGCTGGTGGTCTTGAAGTTTGACTTGTCAATTTGGCATGTGTGCTTGATGAGTGGCTCATACATGGACTATTGAATGAGGAGTTGAAATTGGCACATGACAATGTGAACCTTGATGCAATATGGATTGACATTTGATTTTCCATGTGGCCTTGACATATGAACCTGGACTCATAGAACAACATGTGAGCATATGTTGTTGGATGTGGCATGGATCGTGGCATGAGGAATTGGGCTTAGTGCTTAATGTTGGGCTTGAGAGTTTAACTCATGGCCTTATGTTATTGAATGGGGTTTTAGGTGATAGACTTTAAACTTAGCATGAAAACTAGGCTCGTAGGTTAACTCGTGGTATGACTCATAGCTTGGCTATAACTCATGGCTAGCATATGGGCTTTGATATATAGAATCAATGAGATATGTAGGAGATTGGTGTGACTTGATGTTTAGAAAAGAATTCGGTATATGGTTTTGGTATGTTATGGCTTAGGTTTAAGATAGTTTAGGAATAAAACACTTAAGTGCACACATCGCTTTTTGCTTAGGAATTTAGAAATAAAATTTTTCATTTCATTTCAGAGTATAAAGAAGCCACAAAAACAAGGGTTTAGGAGGCACTTACGATGCTTTGAAATGCAGGTGAAAACGATCACAGAGGGCTTTGAGGAAGATCTAGAAGTTAAAATACTGGCTAGAAAACTTTAGAAATGAGCGTATTGAATAAAATTTGAGAAGACATTCCAAAAATACCCGTGCATTTTTTATCGCTAACACAAGTGACTGATCTAGTCCTATCTTTTTTCAGTCCCACCCTTCATCCAAAGAGTGCCAAAGTGGTCGATATGGTTCCACCATCGGTCGATCCCACTCCTCCATTTAGGATTGCCAAAGTGGTTTCTTCAGTTAGATCATCGGTCAATCCCACTCCTCCTCTGAAGAGTGCCAAAGTGGTTTCTCCGGCTCTGCTATTGGTTGATCCCACTCTTCCTCCGAAGAGTGTCAAAGTGACTGATCCAGTTCCTTCCTCAGTCAGTCCCACCCTTCATCCGAAGAATTCCAAAGTGGTTGTTCTGGTTACTTCATCGGTAAATCCCACTCTTCCTATGAAGAGTGCCAACATGGTCAATCTGATCCCATCATCGATCGAACCTACTCTCCCTATAGAGAGTAAACCCGATACTGCCCACATTTTTCTTGTTGATACAGGATATACCGTGCCGGGGGGAATTCCTCCTTCTCTTGCAAAAACCCCTCCAAGTAATGAGGCCATCCTTTTTTATTGGGGTGTGATAACTAGACCTCATCTTCCCTCTCACATTCCTTTCAAGATTACAATACAGTTTTGTGGTCAGGCCATTCCTCAGACACTGATAGACGAAGGTTCATCCATTAGTATTTTGTCCTCTATTGCTTGGAAATTTTTGGGTTATCCTCAGCTTGTGTTGGTTACCTAGACTCTGTTCACTTTTAACGGAAGAACCAGTCACCCTTTAGGGATCCTTCCTCAGTTTCCTGTAACTTTGGGAGGGAAAATTGTCTTTATTGATGTTATGGTAGTCCAGGACCCCTTGGATTTTGATTTACTCCTTGGGTGAGATTATGTCTATGCCATGAAAGTTATTGTGTCCACTTTTTTTCATGTGATGTCTTTCCCTCACGATGGAAGAATGGTGACTATTGATCAACTTTCGTTTGTTGGCCCTGACTTGACCATCAACCCAATGACCTCCCTAAACGGTTCTTATATGCAGTCGATATCACCCTAGCCACAGGTCAATTATGTGGAATTGTCTCCCATGACTTCAAATTATAATGACATAGATCCGGTAGTTGACATGGTGATATCTTCGGTAAGGCTATTGGAGCCTGATCTCCTTACCCCTGTCGTAGCCCTCGAAATGTGTTCCTTTCGAAGCATTGTTCTTCCATCCAATGAAGATCTCTTGGAAGCCATGATTGATTTTTGTCCCTTGACATGGTGTCCTAGAGCGTTATCCTCTTGAAATCGATTATCAAGAAGAGTATACGAGCATAACTTCTCTTCTCTGTGGCAAGCTCGTTAAAAAATGAAATAGAAGTTGAGAGCATAGTTCTCTTCTCTGTGGAAAGATCGTTAAAAAATGAAACAGAGGCTATGAGAATAGTTTTTCTCTCTTTGGAAATCTCATTAAAGAATGAAACATAAATCTGGGGACTGAACCCAGAACCTTGAGCATAGTTCTTTTCCCGTGTCAAGCTCGTTAAAAAATGAAACAGTCACCTTTCCTGTCAAGTCGAGTCTTTCGCTAGATCTCATAGATGTCGAGTCGAGTCTTTCATTAGGTATTTATTTTGAACCTTCATTTCACCCACCCTTATCCTTTTTCTCCATCCAGTAGAGAAATTGGTGAAAACCTCAAAGCTGGTGAATGAATTGAATCTTGGGGGGCCATGTCTCCAGCCTTTGATCATCATTCTGGAGTTATGCCACTAGCTTTTCAAGCTGGGGGCAGAGTACCGAGCTTAGTCTTTGTTCTTTCTCGTGCTCATAAAAACATGAGAATGTAACGGAGTATACTTTTATCACTTTTTCAGACTCGTAAAGGTTATATGAAAAAGGACCACTTTGGAGTTGTCTTTAAGCTCTTTTCAGACTCTCTAAACGTGAAAATATTGCTGAGTGATCTTGCTTCCTTTAACACTCGTTAAAAGGTTTGAAAGGGAGTCTTTTGAGTGATAATTTACCTCTTTTTAGGCCTCATGAGACTAACATTATGAAAAAGGAAAAAACTGGAGTCATCTTTAAGTTCTTTTCAGACTCTCTAAATATGAACAGTCACCGAGTTTACCTTCTCTGGACTCGTTAAAAAAAATCATACATTGAAGGGCACATATGGGACCGAACCCTCACTTCTTCCAGTTCATTAAATAAAGGAAGAGGGACTTACCGAAGGTGAGTTATATAGAGCATGTGTTACCCTCCTCGATCTCATTAAACTAAAAAGAGGTACTCGTCTATCTGGATGGGGGAAAAATGGAAGGAAGCAAGCCAAGCAGTTTTTGAGAACATTACCAATAATTCTTATAGTCACCCTTGAACATGACATTTTATCTTTGCACGCATTTTTATCCACCGAAACTCTGCACTGAACCAATCCTTTGAGTTTCCTTACTCCTTTGGGTCACCCGACGAAAGTCATAGTATCCACTGCATTATCAATTTTTGGTCCATGTCAAGTTTTCTGTTGTCATGCCTCAGTGTATAATGGAAGTATCTGTCTCAAGAGTCAACCATCACAAATTCCTGTTTCAATACCCATGTCAGTCCATGTTCATTTGATCCACCAATTACATCTCTGTGTTAGTTTCATTTCATTTATGGGGGATACACCAAGGCCCTCCCTCGACGAGTCTATTCCTGTTGACTTCAGCACATTATCCAAGAGCTAGACTTATAAACCAGTTAGTACCTTGGGACCTGCATGCCTCAATGGAAAGCCTCCTCACATTCGACAATGGGTTTAAATCATTGAACTTTGATCGGATGATTCCACGGATGTTCGACTTCAGCTCATTTGTTCACATTCACTAGAATTTACTAGGGTACCTTGGGAATCATTGACATCAATGGTGATTTCCCTTGTGCTTGTTAACGGTTTACCTCATTGACCAGTAATCAAGTGGTTTTTTCCATGTTTGACATCAGGACATCTATTCACATGGTTAGATTCGTACTACATCGGTATCGGTAAGAAGACCCTGGGTTGATTCATCACTCTTATATGTACTTTTCCCAGGTTGCGACGGACTTTCTTTTGAACATTGACACATATACTACCACATAGATCCACTTTGTATTGGTTTGTGGCTATGTCTTGTTGTCTTGTAGATCCACTGTGTATTCTTTGTGGATATGATCAGTTTAGGTCATAGGAGTATAGATCCAAATTGTATCTTTAGTGGGTATACCTTTTTGTCAATATAATTATGGATCCGCAGTGTATTTTATGGCAGCCATACCTTGAAATTCTTTATCACTCAAGAGTAGATATGCCTTCCTTGGGTTTGAAACATGTCATAATATTTGTTTGATGGTTGTGTGCAGCTTCTATCATGTTCTTTGATTCCTTACCCTTTCTTGAAAAATTCTACAAAGTAATTCAATCATCAGTTCTCATCTTCTAACTTCGCACTTTGGGGGGCAATCTGTTACACATCAAAATTACTCACTTAAATGATGACCCAATGTCGTCATTTCTAGTGTCGCATTTTTGGTCGCAAGTGTCGCAAACATAATACTGTCATATTGCCTATGTCGTGTCTCTAACGACATCATAAAGACACTTAAGACACCTTCAAATACTGGTTTAAGAAGGAGAAATCATCTTATGAGGAGTACAAAGCATTTTCCATGAAGACAACCACTTAAAAATGATTTTTGGAAGGCAACACTCCCCTACCCACTGTCAAGGAGTGCCGATGCTCCACAGCCTTCTTTGGGGGAGCGTTGAAATTCACTATGCACCCTTTTCGGGGAGCGCTACCCTTTTTGAGCGAATTTTGGTTTGTTGAGATAAATCAGGGAAAAATCCCCTCAATCTCTGAAGTTGGTTGGATTCGAATTTGAGGTCAAGGCATGATATTAGGGAGGATCCACAACTAAAGGAGAGGAATTATCAACTTATCCAAAATATCTCTCAAGTGGTTGGGCCTCTCCAAGATTATATAAGGAGGCTTTCTCATGGTGAAAGGTACATGATAATAGATAGAGAAATTGAGAAGCACCTAACTTATGATCTTATAAGGAAGGAGACATTGTGAAGCATCAAACTTATGATCTCATAAGGGAGATATCATTCAAGCATCAACATTATGTGTGTCGATTATTTGAGCAAGGGTCTGGAAAAAGAGAGCTTGGTGAAGTTGTTGCACCTACATCCATGGTTGTAAGCATCTCACTTTGTTTTCATTAATATAAATCTATGCTTGGCATGTTTCCTTTGAAGTTTGTGCACATTTCATGAACTGGTTTCTTTCATAGATCCATTATGAAGCTAATCACGGTAGAATAGGAAGTATGTATCATTGTTGTTTCTCATTATATTGTAGGACCTTTTGAAGAACTTGGAGATCAAGATCAGCCTAGATCGAGCAAGGACAAATGTCGGTAAAGAGGTATTTACCCTTCTTCTTTCTTATTCTTTGAATAGTTTAGCTTCATGAAAAGGAAAGTTAGTGTCCACAATAAAAGAAAATTGTCTTGGTCTTAGGATTCTAGAGCCCAAGAGAGAATCCACTTGTCCACTGGGGGATTTCTCTGTAACAAACACTCTAAAGGAAAATACGGTGACATCACCTTTATTAGTATTTCCAGATTGGGAAAATACATTTCATGTGAATGTAGATGCATCAACCATGACACTTGGAGAAATTATGGTGCAACTAGGAGCAGGGGACTTATACCATCCTATAGCCTTTGCAAGTAGAAAGTTGTCAAAATATGAGCAGAATTACAACACCACAGAAAGAGAAGGCTTAGCCATGGTATAAACACTTCTAAAATTTAGGCATTATTTACTAGGTAAACACTTTAAAATGTTCACAGATGATTTTGCCCTCAAATATCTAGTTAACAAGCCAATGTTGGGGGGGAGGATTTGTAGATGGTTGTTATTATTCCAAGAATTTGATTTCGAAGTGATATTCAAACCAGGGAAGCTAAATACAGGACCTAATCACCTATCAAGGGTAACCAATGGAGAAGAACCTACTAACTTGGAAGAAAACTTCTCTGATGCACAGTTATTTTCAGTATAGGCAGCTGATGAATACTTCTATGATATTATCGAATACTTATTTATAGGAGTTGCACCACAAAACTTTATCACTGCGTAGGAGAAAAACCTGGTATTCAGAGCTGTAAACTATCAACTCATTGTAGGTCATTTATATAAGATGGGCAAAAATAACATTTTAGGAAGGTGTTTATTTGAGCATGAATGGCCCAGGGTTTTAGAAGAAGCTCATGAAGTTATAGCTGGAGGAAACTATGCAGGAAAAGCTACTTTGCAAAAGGAATTTAATGCAGGATTATGGTGTCCAAAAGTCCATAAAGAGGCCAAGAAATATTGTCATAATTGTTATTTCTGTTAGAGGGTTGGAAAACACAACAGAAGGAATGAGACTCCCCTAAGACCACAATAAACTCTGCAAGTATTTGAAAAATGGGAAGTAGACTTTGTTGGACCTATTAATCCACCAACCAAAAGGTTAGGAGAAATATATATATATCATTACTATGACAAAATACTTAACAAGATGAGCAGAAGAAACACAGTCAAAGATTGTAGCGTAGAGATAATATCACACTTCTTATTTGAGAAAGTGATCATCAGATTTGGATGCCCCAGGATTCTGATGAGTGACCAAGGCACTCATTTTATTAATAATACCATCGAGCATAGATGATTTTAGGGGTTAAATTTCACAAATGGGCTAATTTTCCATGGTTTTTTCCAAAAAGTGATTCGCCAATTTCCATTTTTTCTAAAAATGATTCACCCAAATTCCATAGAATAAAATTATTTTACCTTAAAAATCGCCAAAATTTTATAGAAAGTATATAAAATCCTTAGAAATTTGAATATTTTTACAAAACTATCGCTAAAAATTTTACATTTTCCATATTAAGGACTAGTAAGATTAGCCCATGTTTATACATTTTAATATAAATTTACATCCTTAAAATCATCCCTTCCATCAGGGCTATGACTGAGGAGTTTGAAGTCCATCACCATAAGAGTACACCATATCATCCTCACGCAAATGGGACAGTAGAAGATTTCAATAATATTTTGGAAAATGCTTTGACTAAGATCTACAATGTTAACAAGGATGATTGGGACTTGAAAATACCAACAGTACTATGGGCATACAGGACCACATGCAAGAATTTGATAGGACAAACACCATTCATATTGGTGTATGGACAAGAAGCAGTGGTGCCATTAGAATTTCTGGTACCAAGTCTGTGCGTAGCAAAAATTACCAACATGACAGAAAGAGGTGCAATACATGAGAGGTTAAGTCAATTAATGGAAATGGAAGAGGATAATATTCTGGCAGGATTTCACCATGAAGTACATAAAGCAAGGGACAAATCCTAGCATGACAGACATATTAAAAAGAAAATCTTTAAGAAGGGATACCTATTTTTTCTCTATGATAACAAAGTTTTGAAAGAACCTCATAAGTTTATGATGGATTGGATAGGGCCATATGAACTAAAGACTATCACAGATGGGGGATCTATGCAACTAAAGGACTTGGGAGGAACAAAACTGAAAGGAATAGCCAACGGTAGTCAACTGAAACTATACAGGGACAATCGACCTACTAACTCTTCAAAGTTACAACATAGTAAGAAATTCATGTAGATAATATACTATAGTAGATATTAGGAAAGAAAATTGATAAAAAGAAATAAAAAGGGGAAAAAGATGAAAAGGAATACACAAATAAAAATAGAAGAAAAACACAAAAATAGGTAGAAGTTGACTGAACAACAGGAAAATGGGAAAAAAGAAGTCATGCACAACAATTACTGCGACAACACAGAAAGACATCACGTAGGAAAAATTGGACTCGACGCAAATGCATGAAAAAAGTGAAAAACAATTACGACCAGGTCTATAAAGCACGAAAATCACACGTTAGTTTGACACTTAGTGATTTTTGAGCATAGATCAAGATACAAGGGTGTGCCCCAACTATAATTGTGCGAAGAAGAGAGCGAGCATTCGAGTTGAATAAAAGATGACACCACTAAAGTTTGGTTCTCCAGGACAGTACGTATGGGTTACTCAACATGGACAAAGGAGGAAGGAAAGAATGAGGGAACCCAAGGACATTGTTGAGCTTGAATACATCACCACTTCTAAGACAGAGTCAATCAACCCGACATAGGTTGAGGAGGAAACATCGACAACAACACAAGGGGAAGTAAGGAAGAGTTTCGGGACCCGAGATTATATTACAGACCATAATCCTAAAACATTGGCTAAACCTGATGAAATGAAGGGTTAGCAACAGGGCCATGACGAAGAGGAGATATTGGTCGAGGACATCACCAACCAACCATACTCCAAAGGGGAAGAAGATGAAACAGAAACAACAAATCTAGACCCATCTACTGTCGGGCATAAAAGAAAGGTGCAGGATGCCATGAACATTACAATTCCCTACCTCCCAGACATAGTGGTCAAGGTAGACGACATGCTCGAAAGAGTACCTAAACTGAGGTACTCAGACCATGATGTGCGCGATGCAACCAAATTCGCATATTTGGCTGAGGAAGCCTAACTATAAAACATAGGGGAAATTGGAATCCTAGAAAAAACAATCAGGGAGCTCGCACAGTGGATATTAGGGATTTACAACTCTAGGATAATGAACCTCCTGGACATACCACACCTCAAGCGTGGTAAAAATGTTGGACTTTGCGTCAAATAGTTGATATCTTGGGTACATGGTGGCATAATATGGATGGATAGGCTAGTACAACTTGATGTGGTGTTGATTTCCAAGATTACAGGATTACCTACAGTAGGTGCACAACCAAATGAGTACTTGGACAAAAGGTGCGCGAAAAGGAGATCGATGAGCCAGTAAAAACACAATTTGGCACTAGCAGGGGAAACATGAGCATTGTGCTCAGAGATATCAATGAAAATGTGACAAGGTTCACCAGTAAGCTCATGTCTTGCAATCTACATAGGAAGTGCAAGAAAGAAGAGACTCCAACAAGACTCATTGCAGTAGCCGTGCAATGCATGAAGGGAGTAATTTTCAGTTGGGCGTCGTACCTCCTGAACCAATTTTTGATCGACTGCATAGATGTTCGGGATAATGGAACCATGTTCCATTATTCTTGGGTCATAATTCTCATATCTTTGGAAGGATGGTAGGATCCAAATTGTTCATCCTTTCTGGATAGGAAATGAAAGTGTTATGTGGCTAGATATGAGTCCCTCTGGCAGGACAAGGACAATAAAAATCAACAGGAAAATAACACAGTATTTGCGATGCTACCAGAAGAGATACAATAGCACACAACCAATGTGTGGCGCATTCTTGTGGAGGTAGTCCAGGAAACTAAAGGGATAGCCAGGTTTAAGGCATCCACGAACCACATGTGGATCCAGGCTGCAATGGATCAAAAGAAGTCATGGATTGAGATGCAATACTATGTCATGTGGGAAGAGATTCACTAGATAATAATAGACTAGCCATCACAATGGAATATACCAGCAGAAAAACCAATAACAAAGCCAGCTGCAACATAATCCACCAATTCCAAGGGGAAGGATGAAGTAGGTCCCTCAGCAAAAACAAGCATCCTAGATGATAACATTAGGAAGGCTACAACATGCACTCAGGCATCGGGAAGCAGCGTAGTGCCAAAAAGAACAAGGAGGAAAACAACATCGACAAGGATAGACAGTCAGCAGGATGCCAAAAAGGGGGACACATCTGAGGCTAGCGAGGAAATGGTACATGTCACAATGAGTGGGGCACACACCTCATAGACAAAAATGAAGACAGTGCAGGTATATGAGATGCACAAAAATATGAAGTATACAAAGGAAGACCTAGTAATCACCTTGATAGAGGATGATATTGAGTTCGTCGCAGACAAGGTCCAAGACAGGGGGGAAGAGGTGGTCCACACTATAGAGGCACAAAGAGAAGAGATCATGGCCAAACTCATAGAATTCTATGAAACTCTACAACAATTACATAGTCATCACTAGTAAATTTGGGTCAAATTTCGACAGCGCGTTCGACGCAATTGCCACTTTATATTGTTGAGAGAATAACAAACAATGAACCCCTCAAATGTCATTTCACATGACATTTCTTTTCTGACGACATAGATATCATCTTTATTGCGACGTTTCATGAGGACACATGTCATCTCGGATTTGACTGTCCAAACCACAGATTTGACGTCGCTCTTTCCACCTCCAAGATGACACTCTTGCCACCTCCCAGATGTCACTCTTGCCACCTCCAAGATGTCACTCTTGCCACCTCCCAGACCTTTCTCTTGCCATGTCTTGGAGGTGGCAAGAGAGATGTCTTGGAGGTGGCAAGAGCGACGTCTTGGAGGTGGAAAGAGCGACGTTTGGGAGGTGGAAAGAGCGACATATTGGAGGTGGAAAGAGTGATATTAAGAGGTATCAGCTCCGATGTGGTTGCTATGAGAGAAACACTCTTGGAGGTGGCAAGACTGACGTCTTAGAGGTGGCAAGAGAGAAGTCTTGGAGGTGGAAAGAGCGACGTCCTAGAGGTGGCAATAGAGACATATTGGATGTGGAAAGAGATACATGAGGTATCAACTATGATGTGGTTTCTATGGGAGAGACACTCCAAGACGTCGCAATAGCAACTGTGTTGTAGGTATTTAAAAAAAAAATACAATTTTAATACTGAGAGGGATAGGTACATTAACCTTTGCTAAGATACTATCCATATCAATATTTAAATCTATATGATTGGTCTTAGGCACGGTTGGTTGAGGAGGAAGAATAACTTCCAATGGTAAAGGGGGTCTTGTCTACTGAGGTTTAGGATCACTAGGATATGTCTCGGGTGTCTTATAACATGAACTCACAATTGTTGAGCTAAAGTCTGAAATCTCAAGTGCAATCATGCGTAACTTAGAGGGAATGCCCTTGTCACCTCACTAACCCTCTTTCACTTCAAGCCAACTTTCCTCCGATTGAAGGGGGTTTCCCTCAATTAATATTGCAAGGACTTAGGGCAAGGAATCTCAATGTCGAGAGTTAAGTTTGAGGAAAATGTGTTTGGGTAGCTTTAGACTATTGAAGAAAGTACTTGGAGGTCTCAAGATAAATGTCTTTTCATTGGGCATATGGAGTTAATGTGGCACTTCAATGGAGACTGAGGGAAAAATAAGACTTGAAAGTCTATCATAGGATTATCACCTCATAATCCTAGGTCAACCTCCTAGGAGAGAAAAACCTAGAGTTTATCCCCTCATAAACACTAGGTGTCATCCTATCCCTTCAAGAGCTACTAGCACAAGATCAAGACAACTATGTTTTAAACCCTAGGGGGATATCCACTTCTAACCCCTAGAACTAAACCCTAGACAAGAAAATCCTTAAGGGGATATCCACTCCTAACCATTAAGGAAAAACTTGAATGCTTCAATGAGTTAAGATGGATAAAACAAGGGAAGGGGATGCTCACTCTCAATCCTTCCTTAGGGTTTAAATATTGTTTAAGGAGAAAAAGTTAACATGCAACTATTATTCTAATAGAGCATTCACCAAGATATCCCAAGAAACATCACATGCAACATAATGAAAACACTTAATATAAGGTACATAGCATTAAGAAAACCCATTTTCACGAAACATCCACCAAAAATAAAGAGAAAACATCCACTAGATCAATCTCCAAAAAGTGCACCTAAGTATAACACAAGATGCTTCAACAAAAGTTTCTCAAATGAGGGGAAAAGAGGGGCTTTGGTGCAACATCTAGCCTCCAAAGGCCCTTCAATGCTCTCTTTTCTGCTCAAAATCAGCTATACAATATTCAACTGTTCTTCAAGTGGGCTAGGGTTTCCTTCATAGAGCATGTAAGAAAGACCCAACATCTTCCTTCACATGTGGGAATGTGGGCTTCAAAATGAGATAACGTCGTATCACAATAAAGAGCCCACAAAACCATCCAAGGAATTACCTTCTTTACCAGTTAAGCAAACAAAGAACCATTATCCATTTACACATGGGCATAAGAGATTCAACACAAGCACATAACCTTCCTCAAGGGGTTGGCCCTAAATTTCTCTTCCACATGAAACCCTAGTCCATATGTAAGATGTTAGAAGAGATGTATGTAATAGAACAATTCTTAATTGAACATGTGTTCAAAGTCACTTAAGATGGACTATTATTGAAGACTACTATGGAAGTTGAAGATGATAAAGCCAAAAGGACTTGGCAAAAAGATGGCAGACAGTCTGAAGACAAAAGGAAATTGCAGATTGCAAAAGAAGGCATGAATATAGCCTTATGTCAGGATCAAACAAGGGTATATATATAGTGAAAACACTTGAGGTAATGGGATTATCTCTTCAAATTTTATTCAGTGATTATGAACCTATATTGATAGTTAATGGGAAGGAAATTGTCTTGAAAGGACATAAAGGAGCACTAATGGAAATGAATCTTAGTAAAGGTTGCATTATGGAAGATGGTAGAATAAAGATTCATAAGGGGAATTCAGTCCAAGGAGGTACAACTAGTACAGTAGCACTTAAGACTTCAAAAAAAGGGAGTCTCTATGGCCCCTTACTCCATAAAACTAACTTCCACTCTAGTGAAACAAGGTCTCCTTTCCCAGTGTCCGTCGATACAAGAGTTGGGATGTATGATGTTGTTGCCATGGAGACTAGCTATAATATTTGCTTATCTAAGTTTTCACTGCTTTGTTCTCAGGGCTCAGCCCCATTTTGAACTACTCTTCCCTAATAACTACTATAATATGAATAAATGCGACGTATACATTACTTACCCGCTCTATCACCCTCCAATTACCATTATACATATACATATATATACGATAGCTTCGCGGAGACTACTCAATTTGAAGACGATGGACGATCCGCCTGTAGGGGGTTTACTGCATAAGGCTCTTGTAGAGAGTGGGTACCCCAATGAATATAATATTCTTAGCTCCACACAACATAAGGATTAGCACGCTTTCCAAAAGAACATGAAATAGTGAAAGATCTAGCATACGAGACACAATGATCATGAGAAATTCGTGAATTGGAAATGCTATAACATACTCTTTCCCATAAATTTTCGTACTGGACCAACCTACTGAAATGCGAATAGGGATTAAAAAAGTGGTCAATAGCACAGAGAATGGGGGGATATATGGTGGGCATGAACTCTGACTATATGATTCCCTCAATCTATCAATCAAGCTAGTTAGAGAAACAATTGGGCTAGACAAGCAAGAGGCGTGTGTGTTTCCCTAACCACAAGGAAGAGTAGAAACCTTAATATCTTAATCCCCATTTCAACCTTCAATCAATTAGTTCCCTATCATTCATTGACAGACCAAATTATGTAAGGAAAGACGAGCAATGGAGGGGGACCAAAATGGAACTCCTTCCTTTGGAGGTGGGGGCATCCATCTCCAATTTAAGATCAATATCCTATTCATTTGAAGAATATGTTTCAAGTAGTATCATGCAACATGGCATCTCCCTCTGATCGGGCCTATCTGTTGAATGGATCCAAATCGGTAGACTAAGAGTAGGTGGTTGGAAGGTGGAGCAGACACATGCATGATGGTTTACCATTCAAGTGAGTTCGCGTTGGGGTTGGATAAAGGAGGAGAGGAGTGTGGCTCATATCTACAACCATCTGTATGTTATCATGCCTGCTAGTTTGTGAGCTATCGATCATGGAGTGACTGACATCTGCTTTGTTCAGGCTGTCTCTGAGCAATATTGATTTCTAGTTAGCAGTTACTGGTGCTTCCAACTGGCTTCATCAATAGTGTAATCACTTGTACTGAGTGCATTAATGACAATGTGTTACCCATAACTATTACGATCATGGTTATAGATGCTTGCATACACCTATGTTTATTGGAGCCTCTTGATTATAGTATCTCTAATCAATGGTGTTCATTATACATAATATGTATAAGCTATCTCATTATCCATGGTAGCACTTCCTATAAGCACACTACTCAATCAAGCTTGTATCATTTAAGCCGAATCCAACTGTGTTAGTAATTAGGGTTATTACATATAACACTAGTAATGGTATAGCCCTATCTATGTCTATTTCCCATTTTATTACTATGGTGTTAATTAGGGAGATATGATGAGGTTATGTAACTAATCATAAGTGTTTACCTATTATCGAGAGATACACCACCATATACATTTCATTGAATACGCAGATCATCACATTTATTAGGGAACACAGGTATCATGATTAATCATATAGAGACTTGTATCACTATTATGAATATTAACCATGCAAGCGGTAGTAACCATTCTTACTTATCACTTTAATAGAGGTGTCTTTATTACGATATTACTTAATATGGAGAATAACCATAGCTTAATATAACACTTGTATAGGCTGTAAACACTCTTGTACCATATTCTATCTTAATGGGAATGATACTATAACTAGGATCACACATAATTTGATGTTGGAATACTGTGAATCCCACAAAGATTACTGCTAGCTAAACACTAGAAGCTTAGTAATACAAGAGACATCATGTTGTTATTATATATGAATAATACAAGTTTGTAGAGTCCATATTCATTATGGTTATTACAATACCCTTATTTTCATAATAAATCTTTGTTCACAATCCTAACCTAATCAATTCCATTAAGTTAATCAGAAAAAGTAAGCATCGGACTAGTTGAATAGAGTAATCAAGCTTCACGATTAGACTAATGACAATATCTCAACTTATCATGGAGACTATTGGTAACACGTAAACCATACTTATGGAGATCAAGTATCCACTAATTATGTAAACATTGTGGAATAGAGATAATTAAAGTAGTTGGAAAGAGTTTATAGCACTTGCCTGTACTTTATACCTTACTTCATGTTAACAAACGACTGTACTAATTAGGGAGATATACGTGTGATTAAACTCCATAGAAGCCAATAACGTTGAGTAATTGATTCGAAATTGGATCCAGAAGCCTGATAGGGCTTGAAAAATGCTCAAAAATGAAAGTGCTCGGAATGCGACGAAACCTATGCCATTGTGTCCGTCTCGTCTTCCTGATTCTGGTGGTAGATTTACTTTGTCAAACGGGCTCCATATGGAGAAGATATCGCATTCTGTCCGAAAAGTCAAACAGGCAAAAAAAATTGATGACTGTGCAGTCCGTATAGTCTGTATGGACGCTGACATGGCATGTCCGTACGTGTGACACATGGTAGGTTCGTATAGGGGACATGTGGTAGCTCCAGGGAGTGACACGTGGCAGGTGGATTCGAGCGTATGGAGGTACGATTGGACATATTCTGAGGTGACACGTGTCACCACTGAAAGGGTGACACATGGCAGGGTGACGTCAGCAGCTGACGTGGCAGTCTGACAAAGCGTACGGCAGGGCTGACGCAGCAGGTTGACGTGGCATTACAGTGATGATGTGGCAAGGTTGACATGGCTGGCATGTGGGCCAATCATCGTGTGACACATGTCAGGTTGTGGTTGGTTTTTAAGGCGCCACGTGGCCCAGTCACGGGCTACCATGTGGCACCGTATGATTGGTTATTGGTTCATGTGTTAAAATATATGGTATGGCTGGGGGTTGAACCCATGACCTCCGGGTGGGAAACGAACTAGCAGAACGGGCTAACCACATGGGCGACCATTGGTACTTGTAATGTATACGGTTCAAAAATTATTTGAATTGAGTTGGAGGTTTCATCGGTGGGAAAAGGGCGGGGGCCTAGCCCCAACCCTTGGTGGTATGGCTATCACATTTGACCGTGATCAGAGCAAACACTTCGGGGATGGTTGGAAAGGATTAGCCCCCAGATCCCGGGCGGTTACCACGGGACCGGGGCTACAGCCAATGGAAGGGCGCGGTTATATAACCGTTGGCCCATGGTTATTGCTTACATGCCCACAAACCCATGTGACCCAGGAGCCGATACGACAGGGGCGCATGGTTATGATAGCCCGCGATTCCATGCCATAATCCATATAACCAACGGACTAGGGGCTGGGCGCGAAAAAGGAGGAGCCACGCATGGGCGCATGGCCACATGGGCTGACTTATATGACCAGGGGTGCGCCTATTGGGGGATGCACCCAATTTGGCCCATAAACTTTATAAAAGTGGGTTTTTGCCTATTGTATTTGGTTTTTTTTAATTTAATTATGCCTATTATTAGTAGATTCTCTCCATTTTTGGGCAATATTGGGCATTTTTGGAGGCCAAATTCTTGGAGGAAGTTGGAGATGAGAAACCAAATCCAAGGCTATATAAACCAGGCCTTTTTGAGGCCATGGGAGGGCAATTAGAGCAGAGTTATGCTAGAGAAAAGCCAAGCCAAAGTCAGTTTGATGCAAAGAAGCTTTTGAGGAGGAGATGCTGTCGGATCATTTCTGGGAGCTCCGGACGTCCGTTTTGCATGCCGTTTTCTTTACAGGGTTCTAGAGATCTGGGAGAACAAGACCAGATCATTCTTGTAGCTATTTGGCATTGAAGCGATGTACTTTTGAGCATTTGAACAGAAATAAAGAAGCCTCCCCCACAGAGAAAAGGCCCGGAGACGTAGGCAAAAGTTGTGCCGAACTCCGTTATCAATTTGTGTGTTTATGGTTTGATGTCTATTATTCATTTCAGATCTGCATATGTGTATATGGCTGTTATAATTCTTCTTCTTTCCTCATTCTTTCACTAATTTTCTCAAATGGTTAATTAACGCATGCAAAATTAAAACTCAACCATAGTCATTTAAAAGATCCTACGGATTAGTAATAAACACCAGTATTACGTGCTTTACATGAAGTTCATACTGATTACAAATATTTACCTCTTTAAACTAGTAATAACGGTATACATACTAGTGATTGTTATGGAAACATAGACCTGTAGTAAGCTTGTTAGACTAGTGAACAAATCACCATTACCTTTACTCTCAAGCATATTGTATTTACATAATGAATAGAGTTGTGATATCATAACCTGTAGGATGAAGCTTAGAGTCATTCAATAATCAAAATCTTACTATGAGTACCATATTATTCAACAACTTGATAGCTTAAGTAGTGTTATCACAAAGGCTAGTTATTCCATATTCCTTATATACTCTATAACGAGCTATTACCATTCCATTTAGCTAGGATGTGATTCAATGAGATTACTTTACCTATGCTAGTAATCATATAAGGCTAGTTACTATAAGGATTACATATATGATAGTGTTCAAACTAAGCTTCATGCTTACTTATGGAACTAATACTAAGTGATGTGGTATGTGCTTTACCCTTTTCTAAAACAATCTTAACAAGAGATAAGGGTCTCTTTCAAAAGCAGTTGGAAGCCTTTAAAAGAAAAATCTTATAGTTTTCTAAAGGAACCTAACATTGATTATCGAAAAGATTGGGGTTTTTTCGACATATCTTGTCAAGGGGATCCAAGTATGTGTGGGCCAGGGGATATTCTTCATATTAACTCTTCCCACTATTTTCTTATAAAGTATGTTAAGGTACCAACAATAAATTTGAGTTTTATGCCCTTTGAATTATAATGAATATTACAAAGGAAAAAATATAGAAACATATGTAGGTCATTGGAGATTCCAAGCCTCTAATGGATTGGGGCAATAGCATAAGAAAAATTGCAAATATTTTGCTAGCCCCAATAATGAGTTTAGTGCTAGAGGTAAAACAATATTTTGATGATATATCTTTCTTCATATCTATAGAGAATACAATACAAGAGCATACCAGTTATTTAAAGAAGTTGTGCCATTGCAAGAGGGGTCCCTATTTGTTCAGGAGTTTATAGAAGGGTCTTAGCTTTCCATAATGAAATCGACTCTTTATCAGTTGCTTGCATTGCATATTCTCTTTCTCAGAAGCATATTATTTTGTTTTTATTAAGAATCCTAACTAAAATGGTATATTCTTCAGAATTAAAGGCTACCTTAAAGGAGCCTAGGATGACAGTACATAAGTAGCCATAAGACTATTGAACAAGTTGTCAATGTTGAATTTTTTTATCAAAAATACATGCCATTTAGGCCTCCTTAGGCAGATCAATGTATATTTTGATTTCATTCTTGCCATATCAAATACATATATTATTTTCTTGGAAGAAAAAGGTCAACTAGTATTACCTAAGGTTGATGATGTTACATGTTAGCTTCTCATGTGAATTTGTTGACTAGATGGATTGATGTTATTCATTTGTTTCTTTCTCCTTGTTGATTAATGGTTTTTCTTCATCTTTCTTCTAACCATAGAGAGGTCTAAGGCAGGGCTTCCCACTCTCACCTCTACTTTTTCTTCTTATAGTGGAAGGTTAAGAAAATTCATTTTTCATGAAAGAGGTAATGGTAGATTGAAAGGTATCAAACTCATTAACCATACATCTCTAACACACCTATTGTTTGTAGATGTTGCCTTACTTTTCGATCACGAATATTTGAGGGATGCATAGCAATTCTTCATTCCTTGGAGTTGTATTATAAGGCCATTGGGATGGATTTGAATGATCAAAAATCATATATAATGTTTCATAGAGCAATGGAACGATAGTATTGAGCTATAAAATTATTATTCCCCTTACAAGGAGATTTTCAAATAGGGCTTAAATATCTAGGTTGTAATTTAAATCCTAATGAATATGGATTTAGGGATTGAATCTAACTTTATAGAAATATTGAGAGTAGGGTTACATCTCTATATATCATATCACTTTCTCTAGGGGGGAAATTGACAGTAGTGAAGGTAATTTTTGAGGTTATCCCTAAATTGGTAGTCTTTTGCATACATCCCTAAAGAAATTATGCATAAAATCAAGAGACAAATATTCAATATTTTATGTACTTGGAAGAATGAGAAGGAGAATATGGATTTAGTTAGATGAACCGATCTAGCAAAGCCTAAGGGGGAATGGAGGTGGGAAATCAAGAATATCCTTCGATTTTCCAAGGATCTTCCTGTTAAATTTCAAACCCAACACACAGTGAATTATTTCCTAGCAAGCCCTTGTTGTAATAAAATTATTAGGCAAAGGGGCGACAAGCACGAGGAGGATTATCTACAAGACTAGAAGACAAATTGTAACCAAGTATGTATAGGGTATTGGAACTCTAACAAATAATGAAGCAGAGGCATTTGCACTCTACGTTTGTATCAAACTAGCTTTTTCCCACCAATTTAACAATCTCATAATATGCGAAGACTCAATGCTTTCTATAAGAGCTATAATACACAAGAATATAATAGGAGGAAATAGATACAAGGGAATTATGTTTTACATCCTAAACACTCTCAAATACCTAAATAAATCAAACCTCTTGCATATCAAGCGAGACCACAACAAGGAGGAAAACAAGAATGCAAAG
Organism: Picea engelmannii; assembly: GCA_009831015.1. Taxonomy (NCBI): domain Eukaryota; kingdom Viridiplantae; phylum Streptophyta; class Pinopsida; order Pinales; family Pinaceae; genus Picea; species Picea engelmannii. Next base: position 2,127,820 of record ML781489.1, read on the forward strand.
ATTGGATCTCATCTAAGTAAAAGGAAAATGTTAATTAAGGGAAAATTAAGGACCCATTGTGTTCCTTAATTGTTGACATGATTCATGCAAATGGAAAGGACAATTCGAGGGGTTTCAAAGTCTTGTCGACACCCACTCCTTTAATATTGAGTAACTTCACTCATTTCCAACGTGCATGTGTAGTCTGGTTATTAACGAAGATGATTATGGGAAATTTTGTTGGTTCAACGCTCAGAGCTTGGCAGCTCGGCCATGGTCCTCATATAGCCATTGTTGAAGATACCCTCATATTCTAGATTTCTCCTCTTGGTACTTTTCCTTCAATTACTAGGTACCCTCGAGTTCTTCATGAGTTGCTCATTTTCATTGCTTTCATTTTAAACAAGAATTTCCTGAAAATCCATTGTGAGTGGTCTCTTTTAGAATGTTTTTACAATCATCGAGAGGATTTTCCTATACAAATCAGTCATTGTTTGGTTTTTATACCAAGGTTTTTTGAATCCTGAAACTATCAAATTTCAAAGCCTATAGATTTCAATTGGATTTCTTGGGGTTCCCCTAGGGTCCTCCCGATTTTATCTCTCAATCCCTCTTCCTCTCGTCATTTTATTTGTTCCAAGAATTTGAGCTTTTCAATCCTCAAGACCTATATTTTCATTCTATTCCCAGTCTCCCATTGGACCTCCCCCTACTCTTGTGGGGATATCCCTGATTCTATTCCCATGTGCATCCTTCAATTAAAGATTTGTGATCATAACTCTGTTAATCGAGGAATTTTCAACACTATGGAACTGAAATGGAATGAGATAAAAGGTACCTTGAAGCGGTATGAGGAGATTCTTGAATATATACAATCCCAATTTGGAGAATGCACAAGAAAAATTAGCAACTTGGAAAAAAAATTTTCTCTCCTAAACAGAACTGAGAGCCTAAATCAATAAAGGCAAAAATATTTTTCCATAGAAAAAACAATGGCGATGACTATGTAGAGAACAAAGAAAATGGAGGAGGAAGTTAGACAATTCCAGGAAAGAGGTCAAAAGGCAAAGGATACATGAGCTAGAAATGACAGTGGCCACATTTCTTCAAAGGTTGAACACTCTTGAACATGAACATGAATTCTACAGAGCTTGAGCAACCCCACAAGTCATAAGACTATGTTCTCCAATGATTGAGATCAAATCAAGTAATGGTGGGGGAAGAAGGTTTGGAAGATCAAGGATCCATTAAAACACATGTTATTTTTATGGATGGCTTTCTCAAGCAAGGTCCTTACTTGGGACAATTTCCTTCAAAGATCCTTCGAAGGTCTCAATTTGTGTCCTCTATGCAAATGTTCTTATGAGACAATGTATCATATGCTTGTGGGATGACACTTTTCTCTAAAATTTTGGGATGCATCCATCACTCTTATTGAAGGGAATGGTAGCTAGAGAGGTTCATCCTTAGAGGAGATTCTTAAGTCTTGGTGGGAGAACAAAAGATTATAGGAATTTGAATCACTTCTAGTAATTGTATGTTGGGCCTTATGGAGAACGAGGAATTAGATGTTATTTGAGGAAAAGATTATCTCCCCCTTACATGTCTTCTATAAAATCAAGTACACTTCTGATAAAAGTGTGATAAAAAAAAATGTCAGTGCGACAATTGTTGAGTAAAGAATAAATGTAACAATACCTTCCCATCCTTGAAAATAATGATCAATGCAACTTTATATATGTTATCAACTGTGGAGAAGAGTTGGGATCATCCATAGGCAAGCTGGTGACAAATTAGACAAGTTACCTGTAGTATCCTATTTTCAAAACTCTAATTAAGTACTATTTGTAGAAGATCACAAACTATATTCAAAACAAGTATAACACAATCAAGTACTTGTTGAATAGTATGAAGACGCACATTTATAAATTGATCCTTCACTGAAGAACAAACACATTCTTTTAGTGATAGAACGCTAATATTCCTTATCAACTTTGGGTTGAAGTTACTGAGCTCTTTTGCCATGAACTCGCTGCATTTTTGCAATCCTTTAAACAACATGCTATTATGTTTTTTGGCACTGTTGTTGTCTAAAACCCTGCAACCAATAAAATAAGTAAGAAGTTAATGCCAAACATAATATCAAGTATTTTTCAAACAGTGAAAAACACTCCAAGTATTTTTAGAATGATAAGAAGTATAATTCATGAAAAATGATGAAAACCTCTGCCATGGCGTGAGATGATCGACGAGCAACGAAAACTTCTCCAAAACCTTTGCATCCTTTGGTCTTCTTTTGTCAATACAAATAATTAGATCCATGACGAGTCCCAAAATTATACTTGCCAGACTAGGGTTTGCTCCTCGTACAAATGAACGGTGTACATGTATTTCTCCTTGGAAGTGGAGAACAAATTTCATTTGCGTTTTTCTATTGTGTTCCAACATTCCTCCCAGGATTCGGTGAACCGCTTCTAGGCCATCAAACGATGGACCATCTAGTATCATTGAGTCTCAATCTCATAAGGTGACCCCACAAGGCACGGGCGTAGGGACTCAAGACAATTAAGGGATAATTTAATGGTTTTGAGTAATTCATCTTCCCTACTTTGTGAAAGATCATAGACTCTAAAATCCATTTAGTTAAATTGTTACAACAAACCTTCAACAGAGGAACCAAGAAGTTGGGAACATACCTCTTTGCGAGGTGATGTATTTCTAGGGTATTCTTCTTGTTTTTTTTTCCATTGATGAACCCAAGTAAAGCCTTCAGATAGCCAGCTACCTGCTTTTGAAGTCCGACCACATCGTATCCTTCGACCTTGGCAAGAATAGTTGCAAGCTCCATGGCATAGGAGGGTAGAGGGGTTCAAATATTTCTCAACTCCTCCTTTTCTTTGTTTTCTTTGGTTGCTTCTGCTAGTGTTTGCATTGCTGGCGTTAGTGTGAATGATATATCTATTTGTGTTTTGAATTTGGGATTTTAAATTAACACAATCGTTCTCTCCCATGGAAAAGGCGAGATTTTTTGTGGATTTCAAACACTACTCTCCCTATCACACGCAAAAGAACCGAGACCACTCAGTTTTTAATCTATTTAGGGATTTCCATTGACCGTGTTGTTTTTTAAGATTACATGTTAAAAACAATTCATGTTCCCAACTTTTTATATAGTTGGATTTCAATCTTCAACTTAGGGGAATTAATTTTTTTTTTTTATAGTGTAACATTTCAACAATTTAAGGGAAGCATCTATTTTCTCTACTCTTACTCCCCTCCCATTTTTACAAGATTAAATAGTTCCTCTCAACCCATGTTTAATGATTATATGTGAAATTATGAAACTATGTTTCACCTTTTTATTTATTACTAAAAATATGGGATAAAAGCCAATTTTACCCTAAACCTCCATCATGGCAACATAACGGTATTCTTGACAATGTTCTCAAGTGCTAAATAAATCATGTCCACACTATGTATGTTTTTCATTGTCTTGTTGTGGGTAGTATATATCCTTAATGTGTAAGATGTATCATGGAAAACACATGTTAAAGGACATAATTAGCTAAGTCAATTAAGTCAAGACAAACACCACCATAAATTTTCTAATTAAATTAAACCAAGATATATGACATATCCATAAACTAATAACCAAATATGTGTGTTAAACTAGAGTGATAAAGAAATCATTATTAAACTAGAATGGTAAATAAATCACTATGTTAATTTAAATACTTGTAAAAAACTAATCACATGCATAACACACAAATATATTTAGTTGCACAAGAAGCTAATAAAAATGTTATTGCAATCTAGATTCAATTGCATGCTCTCACCTATTTTCCTTTGGCTTAACAATCACAAGTATAAATACAGTTAACTAGATAAAGTCACTTTACTTGGGCCAATGGTTTATGCCCCCATATATATTGCATGAGATAATAAACTACAATATAAATGTGTGTAGAAAGTACATGAATGTATCAATTGATATTACATAAACTAGGTACGTAATAGACTTTTATCCTGACATGTATCCTAACTCAATATTATTGTTTCTAAAATAATGCATTGCCTTGAAGCATATGTGACTCAACACTATTTAGTTTTAAAGCGAGGAACATTAAAGAGATGAAGAGATACATTGGATTGATTTAAAGTCGATGTTATGAGTTTGGTGATCGAAAAGGGTTCAAAAGAAATGGGCATGGTGAGAAAAACATTGTAGACCAAATTAAAAGATGTAAAATTGAAATTTCTTACATAAAGAAGTTGGTGTTGATGAAAATCAGTTCTCCACTCGCTAGTACTAACACTAGTGTGGTAAAATAATGTTGAATATGGCCAACAAAATTATAACATGCAATGCTTTGTTGGATTCACTCTGCTAATGTGTTCATGAGAGCATTTCTTGTGATTCTACAATTTTTCTTCAAAGGGATACCTTTAATGCTTATAGAAGTAGTGAATTTTAGAGTGAGGAATGGAATAATAAGGGTGCCAAAGGATGCAATGATAGTAGGTGGTGTGATAAAGTGTTTGAACCTACCTTTAATTGTGGGGTGATCATGTATTTGAACCCCTTCCCTTCTCTCAACCATCCAATGGTATCAGGAATAGTATTCCTTCCCATCGCAAACCCACCCCTCTCTCTTCTTCTCAAGAAATTTAGGCAACAACAAACCCTCTCTCTTCTTTCCCATTGAAAATATGTTTTTCAGTAGTACGATACTTATGGTTCTTAGTGAGGAGGTGCCTATACTCATCAAACACCACCTATCTTCCTTTCTAACCTATCTTACTTTATAACAAATTTTGGCATAAATGCACAAACAAAATGCTAGGAATGAATGCCCTCTTAATACTATAGAAATCTATGGAATTTATAAAGAGGAACATCAAAATAAAAAAAAAACAATATTACCAAGTATTAAGGCTACTTACCAGATATCTTAAGAGAATATGGAGCCGCTATGCTTCATCAACCAAAGGAGGCAAGGAATATCTCAACCATTTCAAATAGGTATGCCTTATTCCCATCCTCAATAGTTTTCTAGATATAATGAAAAAAATCATACTCAACCTTGGTATCATTCCAATCAACCTTTCTAGCTAGTGAAAAATCAATGGTAGTACCAAAACCATCCTTAACAATTCCAACATTTCTTTCAATCATTTGCATCTCAACCTTGAAGGTAAAACTACCAATGGAGTAAATATCCAGAAGGGTGGAGACCCCAAACCCAATAAAAACAAGAATTTCTCCTACCTCCACCACAATAAATGAATTCTTCAACAAGAAGTTACAAACAAATCCCAAAACAACCCTAGTTTCTTACCCATCCAACACCCAATCCAAAAAATAGTTAGGTCCAACAAGTATACAATAATGATATGACCACCTACCAAACCTACTATATGGATCTTCAGGAGATCCTTCTAATATCTTAGAAGGTACTAAAAACCCCTCCCCTTTTTAATATCCCATAGAGGATAAGGGCTTTAAGAAGGAGGAATATTTTCCACAAGAACAACCTATTCCTAAACCAAAACCACATCGTCCTAAAAGGCTAGAAGCTAAGAAGACCTACACCATCTAAGATAATTACCTCTTAGATGAACTCAAAAAATTATGTGTCAAAATCCCTATCCTCCAAGATATTAACGATATTATTTTCTACAATAAGCTCATAAAAGAAGAATTCATTAAGAATATAGGAAGAAAAAGAAAATATTCTCCTATAGTAAATGTAATAGGGTAACTTGAAAATCTTATGTTAGGAAAAATAATTGTTCCTAAATACTAAGATCCAAGAAGTCCAGTTTTATATGTCTACATCAACAAAAATTTGATTTAGAATAATCTAATAGATCTACGGCCAACCATCAACTTTGAAAAAGGATATTACGTATACTAGACCATAGGTAACTATTGATACACACACCTACTATACTATAACTAGCATATAGATTAACTATAAATATTGAAGGAGTATTAGAGGATGTAACACATTGATTCATGTGAGTAACTAATAGATTTTGTACTACTTTAAACCAAATCCAACATGAATGGGTATTCCCTCATTTTAGGAAGAGCTTGGTTGGATATAGTTGATGCATATATCAATTGTATTGAAGGAAATATGACCATTGCAAATGGTCAACCTCAAAACAAAATTTTCCTCTACCCCCTGCCAAGCCACTCATTAATACTAAAATACCTATGTGGGTAGGATACAAAGGAGAATAAATTTGTAGGAAATAGTACACCTTATCCTTAGAATTGAAATAGTCATGTCCATGACAAATACATATGAATACACTTTCATTTTAAAATTACATGAAAATTTTGTATCCAAGCTTTGTGAAAATTGAATAATATACTAGCCAAGGGGAAGTGAGATAGTCTAAGGTTCCTATTTGTTTGAAAGAGGTTCCTTGGAAATATTTACTTGGAAATATTCCCCTCTAAAACTCTCAAAATAAACACTAATTTGATTGTTGTCCAAGAATTATAGTCACTAATTATTCTTAGAAATGACACAACAATATTATCCTGCGATTGCAAAGAAAAGTAAGGTGTTCATCAAAATATTTATACACACCACATATACATCAAGGATGAATCTATATCGATTAAGCATTGTTAAAGAATAATTAACCCTACCCTAAAAGATATAATCAAAGTAGAATTAGTAAAACTTTTAGATTAAGGATTCCTCTAACCAATAAATGAAAGTGAATGGGTTTAACCATTGATTACAGTTCCCAATAAAAATGTAAAATGGAGGGTGTGTTTATATTACAAAAAGATCAATAAGGCCAAAATAAATGACCACTTTCCATTACCTTTCATTGATCAAGTACTAGATTCTTTAGCAAGTAAAAGGTACTTTTCATTTTTATATAGGTTTAGTGGATATAACCATATACATATCACCTTAAGGATTGAGACAAAATTACTTTTACTTTCCCAGGGGAACATTTTCCTACAAGGTCTTTCCCTTTGTCCTATGTAATTCTCTTGCAACCTTCCAATGAGTTGTCCTCATCATATTCTTATATCTAGTCCATGGCACTATAGAAATAAACATGTATTATTTCACCACATTATTCAAAGCTTCCAATTCAACCACCAAAAGTGTCATGCACCGACCCTATATAGTGAGTAGTGACTGGGGCCATCGTTGAAATTTATTCAATATGTGTCTGTATGCATCGAAATTTGACATGGTTAGACTAGACACATGCCTTGACGGTATGGGAGGGTTTCAAGACTAAAGGATGTATGATGTCATACAAAAACATTTTGAAAAAAATTCAACGTTGGCCCCATTCACAAGTCATTGTTGTCCATCATGTACTCTAGCCCTAGTACAATGTCTTTTAATAGTTGTTTCCTTTATAATTCGATCGATCAAAAAATCAAAATGAAACAAGGACGAGATGAGACGATATATAGAGTGGGTTTGTGAGTGATATTTGAGTATAAAGGAAAATATCTCTTTCATGCCATACACAACATAAGGGAAAATGTTTCCTTTCTCTACTCAACAATCCCTCAAGCATCTCCTTCCTTTTCAGTGCCCTCATGTAGGCTGAAATAGTCCAATCCATTGATTTCTTTATGGGAAACCTAGTGGAGTATTGCCTTAGATATTAAATAATTAATAAGAAACTATTTCATGGGCATGGGGTTAAAGGTTTTCTAATTTTCCTTGCCTCTATGCTTATCTACAACCATCTATCTCTCTTCCAAGGTTTTCTATTCCGTCATTGTTTCATTAGTTTTGGTCTTTTCTAAATTTGGATTATTGAGTAACTAAGGGGAATATACTGTGGGGGTTATGTGAATAAGGGTGAGAATGATCACAAGAGAATTTCCATGAGGTAGGAGAATGCATGAATGACTCACATTTATTGAAAATGTTTAAACTCCCTGCTGATGTGGGGATTTCTTTAATGTTGGAGGATATCAAAGATGTGTCATTGGGAATAAGTGGACACATGTTGGTGAGAACGATTTCATCAACTCATCATCTTCACTCAGAGATTCTTTAGATGACAATGTCATCAGCTCATCATTTTTATTACTATTGCCATTCACCCACCACAAATGTCATCTTGCACCGACCCCACATATTGAGCAGTGAATGGGGACAACGTTGAAATTTCTTCAAACTATGCATGTATGCGTCAAAATTCAACATGGTTAGAATAGACACATGGCTTGATGATATGGGAGGGTTTCAATACTCAAGGATATATGATTTCCCCACATAATCTTTGAGATCGTCCACATTTTCATCAACGGTCATCATGTTGCACCTCTCATTGTCATCATTCGGCATTCCCTTCTATAGAATCATTGTCGGAACTATCTTGAAATTTTTCATGGAAATTCAAATACACCCATCACAAATTTCTTCCACCGACCCCGTACAGTGAGAAATGAATGGGGCCAACATTGAAATTTTTTCAATCTATGCTGATATGCATCAAAATTTGACATGGTTAAACTAGATAGTTGCCTTGAAGGTATGGGAGGGTTTCGATACTTAAGGATGTTTGTTGCCCCCGCATAATATTTGAGATCATCCATGTTTGCATCAACGTTCAAAATAATGGATGTGTCATAGTGAGCATAGTGAATGAGGTCTTCCTTGAAGGTGAATGAGCATAGTACAATTTCTTCCACCGACCCCACATAGTGAGAAGTGAATGGGGCCAACATTGAAATTTCTTCAAACTGTGCATGTATGCGTCGAAATTCGACATGGGTAGACTAGACACATGCCTTGACAGTATGGGAGGGTTTCAATACTCAAGGAATATTCCTGATGTCTCGACCACATAATATTTGAGATCATCCATGTTTGCAACAAAGTTCATAATGGGGCATCTCATATTTGTCAAATGTCATTGTTTCCATCCATAGAATCTTTGTTGGAACTCTCTTGAATGTTATGGAACTTACAATTCAACCACCAAAAATGTCATGCACCGACCCTTCATAGTGAGCAGTGAATGGGGCCAACGTTGAAATTTCTTCAATATGTGCCTATATGCATCGAAATTTGACATGGTTAGACTAGACACATGCCTTGACGGTATGGGAGGGTTTCAAGACTCAAGGATGTTTGATGTCCCGGCCACATAATATTTGATATCATCCATGTTTGCAACAACGTTCATAATGGGGCGTCTCATATTTGTCAAATGTCATTGTTTCCATCCATAGAATCTTTGTTGGAACTCTCTTGAAATGTCATGGAACTTCCAATTCAACCACCACAAATGTCATGCACCAACCCCGCATAGCAAGCACTAGTGAATGGGGACAATGTTGAAATTTCTTCAATATGTGCCTGTATGCATCGAAATTTGACATGGTTAGACTAGATACATGCCTTGACGATAAGGGAGGGTTTCAAGACTCAAGGATGTAAGATGTCCCGACCACATAATCTTTGAGATCATCCATGTTTGAAACAACGTTCATAATGGGTGTCTCATTGTCAAATTTTGTTGTTTCCATCTGTAGAATATTTGTTGGAACTCTCTTGAAATGTCATGGAACTTCTAATTCAACCACCAGAAATGTCATGCACCGACCCCGCATAGTGAGCAGTGAATGGGGACAACATTGAAATTTCTTCAATATGTGTCTGTATGCATCACAATTTGACATGGTTAGACTACACACATGCCTTGACGGTATGGGAGGGTTTCAAGACTCAAGGATGTATGATTTTATATAGAAAAATTTCGAAAAAAATTCAACGTTGGCCCCATTCACAGGTCATTGTTTCCCATCATGTGCTCTAGCCCTACTACAATGTCTTTTAATAGTTGTTTCCTTTAAAATTCGATGGATCAAAAAATTAAAATGAAACAAGAAGAGCCCTAGTAAAATGTCTTTTAATAGTTGTTGTTAGCACTAGAAGTCACCTCCAGATTGCATCGAAGGTAAGCCCAGTACCCATCAGTTTAGGTGGATGTTGGTTTTATATGAGTGGAGGTCAATGGACAAAAATAAATATATGAATGATGTTCAACACAGAACTGGACAAGAAATGCATAGAGAAGTGAGGGCCAGAACTAACTTCAATCAGTGAATTGAGTTTTAGTGTGAGAAGAGGGAAGACTTAGTAAGAAAAGTGGACAAGACTATTATGGGCATCAGGCCTTCAAGCCGCTTGGAGAAGAAAAACTCAGACTCAAGATCACTCTTAAGCTCAAGTTTTAGACACTAAAATATGTTCAAATGACACAGTCACAACAACACAATGATCAAACCTACATCACCATGCAACTACAACAACTTAACTGGATCCTCCATGCCCGAGCCATTCAGTGTAAGAGGGAAAAAATCACAAGGAATATGACTAAAATTGGTCATGATACTGTTGCAATAAAACCTACATTGAAACAACATAACAACCCTCGATTGGATCCTCCATGCTCGAGTATTTTAGTACAATTTTTACAAAGAGATTAAAAGAGGTTGACTTCTATTAATTTGAAAGTCTAAAATCTCATACATAACCAGAGAATAGTTATGGTATCAAAACATTACAAAATAGGGATCTCTACTCAACCAATTGATGACCTTAACAAAATATCAAAAATACTTATTTATACTCAAAACAATTCACCACTACCAAGAGAACGGTAAAGCCCCTGCATTCAAGGCTTTCCGTCTTTGTCTTCTTTGTCAAACTGTGCAGACATTCTTCTGTTAGATGCGAGCTCTGATCAACATGGGCTTGCAAGGAAATCCATCGACAGAGGAACTTTGGGCTGACAGTCTGCCTCCACGGCTAGCTCTTTCATGCTCTCCATTTATGGGGTGAGACGAGGTTTCAACCACCACCCTTCCTTCATTAAATACTTTCATTGGGATCGAGATGAGGCTTGAATGCTCAGGGAGCTACCATGCACTGCTAGTGGTTCTTCAAGTCAACCCGACACCTTGAAACCATGATAATCTCACTCTGTGACCAACACGGGTGATTTTCTTCCTTTGATTCAAAACTCGTGAAATCTACGCCCTTTCCATTTTTCTCCCAAAGATTATAGTGTTAGCTTCTTGGCCCTTTTTCTGCATGCGACCTTGGGCCATGACCTGACGCTTATCTCTAAAGGAACATTGAGATTTCTCTTTTCAGAGATCTTCACAACACTAGACCACATACTTCCCGATACCCTCTTTGACAAAGTCACCTGACTCAGATGGACAACTAGATCTACTTTGCATCAAACGACTATGATTTATTCCTCAGAACTCCACGTCGGGTGGCTCTACGAGATGGGTGCCAAAATTTCTTCCTGGACCCACTTTCCATATGACCTCGGGATATGACCCTGGGCCCAACTTTCGAGCGTTTCACTATTTATCAGTTCACATACTTGCGTCGTTCTCCATGCTAAAACCCCTGATTCGTGAAACCGTGATTTATCATATCTGGTGCCACGTGTCCCTGCTAGATCAGACGACCCACACTAATTTTAAGTTTCGGGAGTCCATACCTTCCGAAAGAATGCAAGCCATCGATCGATTCGCCTAATGGATCTTAGTCATTGGAAGATTAAAAATTCCTTCTGCTTGTTCTTCTAACCTGAAATTGACTACTCTGAATGTTGCACATTGGACTCGCAGTTGCGGCCTATATCAACAAAGACTTGGATGAATAGTTGTGGGCTGGGAAAATGGGGACATCAATGATTGAAAAAATGAGACGATTGTTCATCCTTGGAGAAAAATAGAGGGGCTTGGGGCCACGATTTATTTTAGTTAAGATATTGAGGGAGACTAGGGCACAAAAGCTAACAAGGGCACATAAAATATGACTTTACACGTCGAAACAGGACAAACTTAAGACTTGTCTATTCGAAAAGGATAGAAATAGGGAAAAATTACAAACTTGGGTATATCGACACACACATATGGCCCTTGACAACCTTATGTGATAATAGTTGTAGTCTAGCCGAGAAGACCCACAAACCCTTTTTGAATTGTCGTTATTATAGAAAACTTGTCACAACATCTGTAAAATGCAACATATTTATAGATTTTATAACGTTGCAATTCCTACGATCATTGACCAAATCAAAGTTGACTTGGTCAAAATACTAGGTGACCGTTGGAGGGGGAAAACCTAGTTTCCACAACGTCACAACTACGACAACTATCTTCACAAACATGGCAAGAGAGAAGACTATGTCACAAACGTGGAAAGAGAGACGACTATGTGGCAAACGTGGCAAGAGAGATGATAATGTGGCAATAGAGACGACAACGTGGCAAGAGAGACGTCAACGTGGAAATAACGATGTTATCAGGCAATATGGAAAAAAAATTTAAAATTTTCTCTATTTTTCGACAGTATGACCAATTTTGTCCATAACACTGCAAATAGAATGTCAAATTTTTTACAATCTGTACTAGTGCATGTAGTACTATATACCACATCACAATAGCATGAAAAGACACAGTAACCCCCTGCACAAAAAAAAGGAGATGAGACAGTTCAAATAGTAGTGCAAGGCAGGGACAGATTCACAATCACATGACAAATGGTTAGAATGGATCAAGAGACTGCATAGAAACCCATGGGGGGAATTTACCAATTTGAGGTAGTAATGGCACAAATACCCACCAAGGAACTATATGGACTCCAAGATATTATAATTCAAGAAGTACAATCTAGAGCCCATGTAGATGCCACTAACTTGGACGTGGGTATGGGAGTCGCAGAAATGTTACAAATCACCCATGACCAATTGACCTTGGATAAAGATGAGGAGAAATAACATGATGAAAGGATAGAGCAATGGTTAATAGTGGTATATGACCGCATCCTAGGTTACATGCAAGCATTAGAGAGGAGTGCAGAATAAAATATAAAAATCATTTCACAGACGATTGATGGATATAAGTAGGAAATCGATGATCTAAAAGAAAAACTTAATCCTATGAATCCTCCTGAGGTTTGAGAACAAAGAGAAAAAAAATCCACACTCTAGATAGTAGAGATGGAAAAGGAACCAAGAGAAGTCGCATAATTTTTCAACAGAACTGCATATATTTGAACCATTTTGGAAGAGGATGAAAAGTTCCAATAGTTGGACCAACAAGAGGAGAAACTCAGTGCTGGCATAAAAGAGTTAAAGCAATGACATAAAACCATGATAATTATTGAGCGCTTGAAGGGAACCAGTGAAATGAAGACTCTGCAGACAGAGTTAAAGACATCGCAGATGAATAAGAAAGAAAGACAATCCCAGTTGGAGCCCCTCCAGGAACAAGCAACATAGATGATTGCACAGCTAGAGGAAGAGAAGAGAATCATGGCACAGACACAGTCAGTGAGAAAAACATTACTACATGAACAAATAGCAACGCAAATAGTTGAGGCGCTAACAAACAAAGTTGTGCATGTGAAGGAAAAAGGAAAGGAACTAGCAGAGAAGTTCCATAGTTTGGAAAAGGATGTAAAGGGAGCACGCACCACCTGAGTGTCTTGGGACAGCCACATGTCAATGTTGGGGGCCTGTTAGGCATAGGCATATTTTGAGAAAGAATTCTATTTTGGGTGCATGCCCATTTTTGGGAGAAAGACCTATTTTGGGAAAAACCTATTTTTAGAGAGAAATACCTAATTTTGGAGCACACGCAACATGTGGCAAGAAAGTAGATGTTGGAATACTGAGAGTGGGGGGTGAATAAGTATTACTCTTTTTAACAATTAACAGTTACTTTTTATATTTTATTGATTATCACAATGAATCAACAATGGATTGTATGCAAAATAAATTATATAAATATATTTAACATCAATTACAAGGTTTATAAAGAATAGTGAAGGACACCAATCCTTTTTAGATCACCAACTCTAGGAGACACAAATCCCCTTCTTCAGGGCACCAACCCTAGGAAGAACCAAATCCCTTGTCTTTAGGGAACCAACCCTAGGAAGCACCAACTCCCTTATATTTAGGGAACCAACCCTAGGAATCACCAACTCCCTTGTATTTAGGGAACCAACCCTAGGAATCACCAACTCCCTTGTATTTAGGGCACCCACCCTAGGAAGCACCAACTCTCTTGTATTTAGGGTACCAACCCTAGGAAGCTCCAAATCCATTATGTTTTATAATTTTCTTGGTAAGGATATGAATCCTTCCATGCTCCTCCCTTCCACCCTCACTGCATAAGAACCAATAGTTCTTTTTCTTGGGCTTTGCTTCTATTTTTTATCTTCTTATCTAGCCTATAGAGACACTTTATTCTCACCACTCTTTCTCATTTATATATTCTTCCAACTGGTGTGAGCTATGAAACATTGTGTCCCTTTGTTTGGATCATCGCACCTCTTCATTTTAACATTAACAATAATCACTATTATTACTCAACCATTAATGTTAAGTCTTTTAACTTAGTGAGAGTTATTTTCATAAATCAATCACATGGATGGATCGATTTCCTTTTAACTCGATTCCACATTTTTGCAAATATTACATAAATCGAGTTCTGTTGAGGTGCTTCCTTCAAACCATTTTCATATGATCGACAATGCAAAAAAACATGCTTATCTATTTAAGCGATGTATTATATTTTTCCTTTATTTCTCTTATTCCATATGACTACAGGTGGTGACCAAGCGCTAGGCCAAGCGAGTGCTTGATCACTTATTAGAATTAATGGTCACATTTTAATCTCCCGATGATATGAATGATTGTCGACACTTCGAGACGTTGTCCTTTGCGACTTCCAGCCTCTTTAAAAATCTCCCAATGAGTTGGATCACTATCGGCACTTCAAAACTTTATATTACATGACTTGCAACCTTTTTTACAAATACACCAATTAAAGGACGCATGTCCATAATCTCCAACATATGAGAATAATCCCGAAGTGTTCCTTAGATTGGATGACTCATGTCCACTTTGGGAATTCGGCCTTTGGGACTTCGGGACTTAGATCATTTTCTGGTGGTGAAACTCTCGAAGTAAAACACCTAGAGTGATGTAACTTGCTGACATCATTGTTGATGATGTGGGCTCTCAATATGAGTACTACGTGTTTTAACCTCATGGCTTCGTAACTTCAACCTTCGGGTAATTTTACATGTTCTCAACTTCATTTAACCGAAGTGGTCAGCGCCTGAGGTTGACATCAATGGAAAATGGTTGCTCCCCCTAGGGTAATGCTCCCCTGACCATTCGATTTTTAATTAGGTTTTTGAATTACTCCTAATTTCTGTCGGAGATTTTCAAAAGTACTCTTGGGCAGAGGTTTTGTGAAAATGTCTGCAATATATTCTTTGGCGTCTACATGCATTATTTTGACCACCTTTTGGGTAACCTGATCTCTTAAAAAATGGTATTTGATCAGTATGTGTTTAGTTTTAGAATGCATTACTGGATTTTTAGAGATGCCTATGGTACTAGTGTTGTCACAGTTAATAGTAATAGGATTGTTATATTTTATTTATAGTTCTTCTAAAGTTTGTTTCATCCAAAGGACTTGTGTGCAACAGGATGCAACAACAATGTATTATGCCTCTGTTGTAGAAAGATATGTGGATGTTTGTTTCTTTCTTGACCATGGCACTATAATTTTTCCCAAGAAAAATGCTCCTCCACTGGTGCTTTTTCTATCATCTATGCTACCTTCCCAATCAACATCAGTATATGCAGTTAGGTTGAAATTTTTATCTTTTGGATACCATAATCCATATTCTAGGGTGCCTTGAAGGTATCTGAATATTCATTTTACTGATTTTAAGTGAGTTTCTCTAGGTGAAGATTAAAATCTCCCCACAAGTCCTACAACTTGTATGATGTCAGGTCTCGTTGTTGTTGAGTAGAGTAAACTTGAAATGATTGATCTATACATTGTTTGATCCACTTTTGGTGAGTCATCTTCTAGACTTAGTTTACATCCAGTGACCATGGGAGTACTCATGGGTTTACTGTCTTCCATTTGAAATTTCTTTAGCATGTCTTTGATATATTTGGTTTGTGAAACAAGTATTCCATTTTTTTTTTATTTACTTGTAAACCTAAGAAAAATCAAAGTTCTCCCAACATAGACATTTCAAACTCTTATTGCATTTTAGTTGCAAATTTTCTTCTTAGTGTAGTGAGATTACTCCCAAATATAATTTCATATACATATACTATCACAACAATCATGTTTTGATCCTCAATTTTGATATATAGGTTGTTGTCAATAGTCCCTCTCTTGTATCCATGTTTTTGTAGATACTGATCAAGCCTAGAGAACCATGCTCTGGGGGCTTGTTTAAGACCATACAAG
>ML781489.1:2144225-2169307 GCA_009831015.1 Picea engelmannii
TGCCAAGCCACTCATTAATACTAAAATACCTATGTGGGTAGGATACAAAGGAGAATAAATTTGTAGGAAATAGTACACCTTATCCTTAGAATTGAAATAGTCATGTCCATGACAAATACATATGAATACACTTTCATTTTAAAATTACATGAAAATTTTGTATCCAAGCTTTGTGAAAATTGAATAATATACTAGCCAAGGGGAAGTGAGATAGTCTAAGGTTCCTATTTGTTTGAAAGAGGTTCCTTGGAAATATTTACTTGGAAATATTCCCCTCTAAAACTCTCAAAATAAACACTAATTTGATTGTTGTCCAAGAATTATAGTCACTAATTATTCTTAGAAATGACACAACAATATTATCCTGCGATTGCAAAGAAAAGTAAGGTGTTCATCAAAATATTTATACACACCACATATACATCAAGGATGAATCTATATCGATTAAGCATTGTTAAAGAATAATTAACCCTACCCTAAAAGATATAATCAAAGTAGAATTAGTAAAACTTTTAGATTAAGGATTCCTCTAACCAATAAATGAAAGTGAATGGGTTTAACCATTGATTACAGTTCCCAATAAAAATGTAAAATGGAGGGTGTGTTTATATTACAAAAAGATCAATAAGGCCAAAATAAATGACCACTTTCCATTACCTTTCATTGATCAAGTACTAGATTCTTTAGCAAGTAAAAGGTACTTTTCATTTTTATATAGGTTTAGTGGATATAACCATATACATATCACCTTAAGGATTGAGACAAAATTACTTTTACTTTCCCAGGGGAACATTTTCCTACAAGGTCTTTCCCTTTGTCCTATGTAATTCTCTTGCAACCTTCCAATGAGTTGTCCTCATCATATTCTTATATCTAGTCCATGGCACTATAGAAATAAACATGTATTATTTCACCACATTATTCAAAGCTTCCAATTCAACCACCAAAAGTGTCATGCACCGACCCTATATAGTGAGTAGTGACTGGGGCCATCGTTGAAATTTATTCAATATGTGTCTGTATGCATCGAAATTTGACATGGTTAGACTAGACACATGCCTTGACGGTATGGGAGGGTTTCAAGACTAAAGGATGTATGATGTCATACAAAAACATTTTGAAAAAAATTCAACGTTGGCCCCATTCACAAGTCATTGTTGTCCATCATGTACTCTAGCCCTAGTACAATGTCTTTTAATAGTTGTTTCCTTTATAATTCGATCGATCAAAAAATCAAAATGAAACAAGGACGAGATGAGACGATATATAGAGTGGGTTTGTGAGTGATATTTGAGTATAAAGGAAAATATCTCTTTCATGCCATACACAACATAAGGGAAAATGTTTCCTTTCTCTACTCAACAATCCCTCAAGCATCTCCTTCCTTTTCAGTGCCCTCATGTAGGCTGAAATAGTCCAATCCATTGATTTCTTTATGGGAAACCTAGTGGAGTATTGCCTTAGATATTAAATAATTAATAAGAAACTATTTCATGGGCATGGGGTTAAAGGTTTTCTAATTTTCCTTGCCTCTATGCTTATCTACAACCATCTATCTCTCTTCCAAGGTTTTCTATTCCGTCATTGTTTCATTAGTTTTGGTCTTTTCTAAATTTGGATTATTGAGTAACTAAGGGGAATATACTGTGGGGGTTATGTGAATAAGGGTGAGAATGATCACAAGAGAATTTCCATGAGGTAGGAGAATGCATGAATGACTCACATTTATTGAAAATGTTTAAACTCCCTGCTGATGTGGGGATTTCTTTAATGTTGGAGGATATCAAAGATGTGTCATTGGGAATAAGTGGACACATGTTGGTGAGAACGATTTCATCAACTCATCATCTTCACTCAGAGATTCTTTAGATGACAATGTCATCAGCTCATCATTTTTATTACTATTGCCATTCACCCACCACAAATGTCATCTTGCACCGACCCCACATATTGAGCAGTGAATGGGGACAACGTTGAAATTTCTTCAAACTATGCATGTATGCGTCAAAATTCAACATGGTTAGAATAGACACATGGCTTGATGATATGGGAGGGTTTCAATACTCAAGGATATATGATTTCCCCACATAATCTTTGAGATCGTCCACATTTTCATCAACGGTCATCATGTTGCACCTCTCATTGTCATCATTCGGCATTCCCTTCTATAGAATCATTGTCGGAACTATCTTGAAATTTTTCATGGAAATTCAAATACACCCATCACAAATTTCTTCCACCGACCCCGTACAGTGAGAAATGAATGGGGCCAACATTGAAATTTTTTCAATCTATGCTGATATGCATCAAAATTTGACATGGTTAAACTAGATAGTTGCCTTGAAGGTATGGGAGGGTTTCGATACTTAAGGATGTTTGTTGCCCCCGCATAATATTTGAGATCATCCATGTTTGCATCAACGTTCAAAATAATGGATGTGTCATAGTGAGCATAGTGAATGAGGTCTTCCTTGAAGGTGAATGAGCATAGTACAATTTCTTCCACCGACCCCACATAGTGAGAAGTGAATGGGGCCAACATTGAAATTTCTTCAAACTGTGCATGTATGCGTCGAAATTCGACATGGGTAGACTAGACACATGCCTTGACAGTATGGGAGGGTTTCAATACTCAAGGAATATTCCTGATGTCTCGACCACATAATATTTGAGATCATCCATGTTTGCAACAAAGTTCATAATGGGGCATCTCATATTTGTCAAATGTCATTGTTTCCATCCATAGAATCTTTGTTGGAACTCTCTTGAATGTTATGGAACTTACAATTCAACCACCAAAAATGTCATGCACCGACCCTTCATAGTGAGCAGTGAATGGGGCCAACGTTGAAATTTCTTCAATATGTGCCTATATGCATCGAAATTTGACATGGTTAGACTAGACACATGCCTTGACGGTATGGGAGGGTTTCAAGACTCAAGGATGTTTGATGTCCCGGCCACATAATATTTGATATCATCCATGTTTGCAACAACGTTCATAATGGGGCGTCTCATATTTGTCAAATGTCATTGTTTCCATCCATAGAATCTTTGTTGGAACTCTCTTGAAATGTCATGGAACTTCCAATTCAACCACCACAAATGTCATGCACCAACCCCGCATAGCAAGCACTAGTGAATGGGGACAATGTTGAAATTTCTTCAATATGTGCCTGTATGCATCGAAATTTGACATGGTTAGACTAGATACATGCCTTGACGATAAGGGAGGGTTTCAAGACTCAAGGATGTAAGATGTCCCGACCACATAATCTTTGAGATCATCCATGTTTGAAACAACGTTCATAATGGGTGTCTCATTGTCAAATTTTGTTGTTTCCATCTGTAGAATATTTGTTGGAACTCTCTTGAAATGTCATGGAACTTCTAATTCAACCACCAGAAATGTCATGCACCGACCCCGCATAGTGAGCAGTGAATGGGGACAACATTGAAATTTCTTCAATATGTGTCTGTATGCATCACAATTTGACATGGTTAGACTACACACATGCCTTGACGGTATGGGAGGGTTTCAAGACTCAAGGATGTATGATTTTATATAGAAAAATTTCGAAAAAAATTCAACGTTGGCCCCATTCACAGGTCATTGTTTCCCATCATGTGCTCTAGCCCTACTACAATGTCTTTTAATAGTTGTTTCCTTTAAAATTCGATGGATCAAAAAATTAAAATGAAACAAGAAGAGCCCTAGTAAAATGTCTTTTAATAGTTGTTGTTAGCACTAGAAGTCACCTCCAGATTGCATCGAAGGTAAGCCCAGTACCCATCAGTTTAGGTGGATGTTGGTTTTATATGAGTGGAGGTCAATGGACAAAAATAAATATATGAATGATGTTCAACACAGAACTGGACAAGAAATGCATAGAGAAGTGAGGGCCAGAACTAACTTCAATCAGTGAATTGAGTTTTAGTGTGAGAAGAGGGAAGACTTAGTAAGAAAAGTGGACAAGACTATTATGGGCATCAGGCCTTCAAGCCGCTTGGAGAAGAAAAACTCAGACTCAAGATCACTCTTAAGCTCAAGTTTTAGACACTAAAATATGTTCAAATGACACAGTCACAACAACACAATGATCAAACCTACATCACCATGCAACTACAACAACTTAACTGGATCCTCCATGCCCGAGCCATTCAGTGTAAGAGGGAAAAAATCACAAGGAATATGACTAAAATTGGTCATGATACTGTTGCAATAAAACCTACATTGAAACAACATAACAACCCTCGATTGGATCCTCCATGCTCGAGTATTTTAGTACAATTTTTACAAAGAGATTAAAAGAGGTTGACTTCTATTAATTTGAAAGTCTAAAATCTCATACATAACCAGAGAATAGTTATGGTATCAAAACATTACAAAATAGGGATCTCTACTCAACCAATTGATGACCTTAACAAAATATCAAAAATACTTATTTATACTCAAAACAATTCACCACTACCAAGAGAACGGTAAAGCCCCTGCATTCAAGGCTTTCCGTCTTTGTCTTCTTTGTCAAACTGTGCAGACATTCTTCTGTTAGATGCGAGCTCTGATCAACATGGGCTTGCAAGGAAATCCATCGACAGAGGAACTTTGGGCTGACAGTCTGCCTCCACGGCTAGCTCTTTCATGCTCTCCATTTATGGGGTGAGACGAGGTTTCAACCACCACCCTTCCTTCATTAAATACTTTCATTGGGATCGAGATGAGGCTTGAATGCTCAGGGAGCTACCATGCACTGCTAGTGGTTCTTCAAGTCAACCCGACACCTTGAAACCATGATAATCTCACTCTGTGACCAACACGGGTGATTTTCTTCCTTTGATTCAAAACTCGTGAAATCTACGCCCTTTCCATTTTTCTCCCAAAGATTATAGTGTTAGCTTCTTGGCCCTTTTTCTGCATGCGACCTTGGGCCATGACCTGACGCTTATCTCTAAAGGAACATTGAGATTTCTCTTTTCAGAGATCTTCACAACACTAGACCACATACTTCCCGATACCCTCTTTGACAAAGTCACCTGACTCAGATGGACAACTAGATCTACTTTGCATCAAACGACTATGATTTATTCCTCAGAACTCCACGTCGGGTGGCTCTACGAGATGGGTGCCAAAATTTCTTCCTGGACCCACTTTCCATATGACCTCGGGATATGACCCTGGGCCCAACTTTCGAGCGTTTCACTATTTATCAGTTCACATACTTGCGTCGTTCTCCATGCTAAAACCCCTGATTCGTGAAACCGTGATTTATCATATCTGGTGCCACGTGTCCCTGCTAGATCAGACGACCCACACTAATTTTAAGTTTCGGGAGTCCATACCTTCCGAAAGAATGCAAGCCATCGATCGATTCGCCTAATGGATCTTAGTCATTGGAAGATTAAAAATTCCTTCTGCTTGTTCTTCTAACCTGAAATTGACTACTCTGAATGTTGCACATTGGACTCGCAGTTGCGGCCTATATCAACAAAGACTTGGATGAATAGTTGTGGGCTGGGAAAATGGGGACATCAATGATTGAAAAAATGAGACGATTGTTCATCCTTGGAGAAAAATAGAGGGGCTTGGGGCCACGATTTATTTTAGTTAAGATATTGAGGGAGACTAGGGCACAAAAGCTAACAAGGGCACATAAAATATGACTTTACACGTCGAAACAGGACAAACTTAAGACTTGTCTATTCGAAAAGGATAGAAATAGGGAAAAATTACAAACTTGGGTATATCGACACACACATATGGCCCTTGACAACCTTATGTGATAATAGTTGTAGTCTAGCCGAGAAGACCCACAAACCCTTTTTGAATTGTCGTTATTATAGAAAACTTGTCACAACATCTGTAAAATGCAACATATTTATAGATTTTATAACGTTGCAATTCCTACGATCATTGACCAAATCAAAGTTGACTTGGTCAAAATACTAGGTGACCGTTGGAGGGGGAAAACCTAGTTTCCACAACGTCACAACTACGACAACTATCTTCACAAACATGGCAAGAGAGAAGACTATGTCACAAACGTGGAAAGAGAGACGACTATGTGGCAAACGTGGCAAGAGAGATGATAATGTGGCAATAGAGACGACAACGTGGCAAGAGAGACGTCAACGTGGAAATAACGATGTTATCAGGCAATATGGAAAAAAAATTTAAAATTTTCTCTATTTTTCGACAGTATGACCAATTTTGTCCATAACACTGCAAATAGAATGTCAAATTTTTTACAATCTGTACTAGTGCATGTAGTACTATATACCACATCACAATAGCATGAAAAGACACAGTAACCCCCTGCACAAAAAAAAGGAGATGAGACAGTTCAAATAGTAGTGCAAGGCAGGGACAGATTCACAATCACATGACAAATGGTTAGAATGGATCAAGAGACTGCATAGAAACCCATGGGGGGAATTTACCAATTTGAGGTAGTAATGGCACAAATACCCACCAAGGAACTATATGGACTCCAAGATATTATAATTCAAGAAGTACAATCTAGAGCCCATGTAGATGCCACTAACTTGGACGTGGGTATGGGAGTCGCAGAAATGTTACAAATCACCCATGACCAATTGACCTTGGATAAAGATGAGGAGAAATAACATGATGAAAGGATAGAGCAATGGTTAATAGTGGTATATGACCGCATCCTAGGTTACATGCAAGCATTAGAGAGGAGTGCAGAATAAAATATAAAAATCATTTCACAGACGATTGATGGATATAAGTAGGAAATCGATGATCTAAAAGAAAAACTTAATCCTATGAATCCTCCTGAGGTTTGAGAACAAAGAGAAAAAAAATCCACACTCTAGATAGTAGAGATGGAAAAGGAACCAAGAGAAGTCGCATAATTTTTCAACAGAACTGCATATATTTGAACCATTTTGGAAGAGGATGAAAAGTTCCAATAGTTGGACCAACAAGAGGAGAAACTCAGTGCTGGCATAAAAGAGTTAAAGCAATGACATAAAACCATGATAATTATTGAGCGCTTGAAGGGAACCAGTGAAATGAAGACTCTGCAGACAGAGTTAAAGACATCGCAGATGAATAAGAAAGAAAGACAATCCCAGTTGGAGCCCCTCCAGGAACAAGCAACATAGATGATTGCACAGCTAGAGGAAGAGAAGAGAATCATGGCACAGACACAGTCAGTGAGAAAAACATTACTACATGAACAAATAGCAACGCAAATAGTTGAGGCGCTAACAAACAAAGTTGTGCATGTGAAGGAAAAAGGAAAGGAACTAGCAGAGAAGTTCCATAGTTTGGAAAAGGATGTAAAGGGAGCACGCACCACCTGAGTGTCTTGGGACAGCCACATGTCAATGTTGGGGGCCTGTTAGGCATAGGCATATTTTGAGAAAGAATTCTATTTTGGGTGCATGCCCATTTTTGGGAGAAAGACCTATTTTGGGAAAAACCTATTTTTAGAGAGAAATACCTAATTTTGGAGCACACGCAACATGTGGCAAGAAAGTAGATGTTGGAATACTGAGAGTGGGGGGTGAATAAGTATTACTCTTTTTAACAATTAACAGTTACTTTTTATATTTTATTGATTATCACAATGAATCAACAATGGATTGTATGCAAAATAAATTATATAAATATATTTAACATCAATTACAAGGTTTATAAAGAATAGTGAAGGACACCAATCCTTTTTAGATCACCAACTCTAGGAGACACAAATCCCCTTCTTCAGGGCACCAACCCTAGGAAGAACCAAATCCCTTGTCTTTAGGGAACCAACCCTAGGAAGCACCAACTCCCTTATATTTAGGGAACCAACCCTAGGAATCACCAACTCCCTTGTATTTAGGGAACCAACCCTAGGAATCACCAACTCCCTTGTATTTAGGGCACCCACCCTAGGAAGCACCAACTCTCTTGTATTTAGGGTACCAACCCTAGGAAGCTCCAAATCCATTATGTTTTATAATTTTCTTGGTAAGGATATGAATCCTTCCATGCTCCTCCCTTCCACCCTCACTGCATAAGAACCAATAGTTCTTTTTCTTGGGCTTTGCTTCTATTTTTTATCTTCTTATCTAGCCTATAGAGACACTTTATTCTCACCACTCTTTCTCATTTATATATTCTTCCAACTGGTGTGAGCTATGAAACATTGTGTCCCTTTGTTTGGATCATCGCACCTCTTCATTTTAACATTAACAATAATCACTATTATTACTCAACCATTAATGTTAAGTCTTTTAACTTAGTGAGAGTTATTTTCATAAATCAATCACATGGATGGATCGATTTCCTTTTAACTCGATTCCACATTTTTGCAAATATTACATAAATCGAGTTCTGTTGAGGTGCTTCCTTCAAACCATTTTCATATGATCGACAATGCAAAAAAACATGCTTATCTATTTAAGCGATGTATTATATTTTTCCTTTATTTCTCTTATTCCATATGACTACAGGTGGTGACCAAGCGCTAGGCCAAGCGAGTGCTTGATCACTTATTAGAATTAATGGTCACATTTTAATCTCCCGATGATATGAATGATTGTCGACACTTCGAGACGTTGTCCTTTGCGACTTCCAGCCTCTTTAAAAATCTCCCAATGAGTTGGATCACTATCGGCACTTCAAAACTTTATATTACATGACTTGCAACCTTTTTTACAAATACACCAATTAAAGGACGCATGTCCATAATCTCCAACATATGAGAATAATCCCGAAGTGTTCCTTAGATTGGATGACTCATGTCCACTTTGGGAATTCGGCCTTTGGGACTTCGGGACTTAGATCATTTTCTGGTGGTGAAACTCTCGAAGTAAAACACCTAGAGTGATGTAACTTGCTGACATCATTGTTGATGATGTGGGCTCTCAATATGAGTACTACGTGTTTTAACCTCATGGCTTCGTAACTTCAACCTTCGGGTAATTTTACATGTTCTCAACTTCATTTAACCGAAGTGGTCAGCGCCTGAGGTTGACATCAATGGAAAATGGTTGCTCCCCCTAGGGTAATGCTCCCCTGACCATTCGATTTTTAATTAGGTTTTTGAATTACTCCTAATTTCTGTCGGAGATTTTCAAAAGTACTCTTGGGCAGAGGTTTTGTGAAAATGTCTGCAATATATTCTTTGGCGTCTACATGCATTATTTTGACCACCTTTTGGGTAACCTGATCTCTTAAAAAATGGTATTTGATCAGTATGTGTTTAGTTTTAGAATGCATTACTGGATTTTTAGAGATGCCTATGGTACTAGTGTTGTCACAGTTAATAGTAATAGGATTGTTATATTTTATTTATAGTTCTTCTAAAGTTTGTTTCATCCAAAGGACTTGTGTGCAACAGGATGCAACAACAATGTATTATGCCTCTGTTGTAGAAAGATATGTGGATGTTTGTTTCTTTCTTGACCATGGCACTATAATTTTTCCCAAGAAAAATGCTCCTCCACTGGTGCTTTTTCTATCATCTATGCTACCTTCCCAATCAACATCAGTATATGCAGTTAGGTTGAAATTTTTATCTTTTGGATACCATAATCCATATTCTAGGGTGCCTTGAAGGTATCTGAATATTCATTTTACTGATTTTAAGTGAGTTTCTCTAGGTGAAGATTAAAATCTCCCCACAAGTCCTACAACTTGTATGATGTCAGGTCTCGTTGTTGTTGAGTAGAGTAAACTTGAAATGATTGATCTATACATTGTTTGATCCACTTTTGGTGAGTCATCTTCTAGACTTAGTTTACATCCAGTGACCATGGGAGTACTCATGGGTTTACTGTCTTCCATTTGAAATTTCTTTAGCATGTCTTTGATATATTTGGTTTGTGAAACAAGTATTCCATTTTTTTTTTATTTACTTGTAAACCTAAGAAAAATCAAAGTTCTCCCAACATAGACATTTCAAACTCTTATTGCATTTTAGTTGCAAATTTTCTTCTTAGTGTAGTGAGATTACTCCCAAATATAATTTCATATACATATACTATCACAACAATCATGTTTTGATCCTCAATTTTGATATATAGGTTGTTGTCAATAGTCCCTCTCTTGTATCCATGTTTTTGTAGATACTGATCAAGCCTAGAGAACCATGCTCTGGGGGCTTGTTTAAGACCATACAAGGCCTTTTTCAGTTTGCACACATAGTCCCAATTTTCTGATAAAATGAATCCTTTTGGTTTCTCAACGTAGACTTCTTCTTCTAGTGTTCCATTAAGGAATGCTGATTTGAAATTAGTCTGATATATTTTTAAATCTTTGAAGCATGAAAATGCTAAGAACATTCTGATGGCCTCAAGTCTTGCTACATGAGCGAAGGTTTCTTCAAAATCAATACCTTATACTTGGGAATATCCCTTGCAGACTGACGTAGGCCCCCTACCTCAGTAGGTTCTGCACAACGTCTAGATATAAGGATCGTTCTTAATTCCCCCCTTTGAGTCTGATTGAATCTTTGATTCCCTGCAGGAATCCTCAACACACAAGTGTCTATCCATAGGCCCTTCTTAGGAGCTGCGCCTATGCAAACAAGCACTAAGCACCAACTCTCATCCACGTGACTAGTTGACATGACCATACTCTCCACCCAAATGGTATATTGGGTTTCACGACATTGCGATCCCTGATGTGAGTCCCTCTAACTCGTCAATCCCCGAAACCCCAAAAGGATAATGGGTCATTTGACTCCTCCCTTGACTTTACTTGATGTGACCTCTGTCTAAAACCTGGGGCCCAAACAATTTGGCACTTTGAAATTTCGTGTCTTGGCAAATTTAAATACAACAAGCCCTTCGCCCGATAGTCAAAATCATGATGGTTCCTCGCCACAAATTGATGGCTCAAAGATTCCCATGATCTAATGGTCCTTCTTCTATTGGGACTTTGTGAATCAGGATTCCAAAACTCTCGACTTCGAGTCATAAAATTCTTCCACACCGTGAACTCTGAAACGACGAAACTCGAGCACAAGATCACCAACTCTCATTGATTCGGATCCAACGGAAACTACTCCTCTTGAGCTTACGAATGCCGAAATACTCTCAACCTTAATCTCTCCATTGATCTGTAAGATCCAACGACCCATAGAACTTTGTGATTCTCCCTCTGAGAATTTCGACTGTCCATTCAATCTTTCCAAAGACTTCTGCCCATTTTCCTTGGCGTCTTCTTATGAACTTTTCTTCTGCGAGGTGACTTTGGACCTCGTTCTTCCTTCTAAAAATTCAAAGGTTATATCCCTTCTGAACTTGACCTCTACTCTGGGTTCAAGGTTTCAAAAGGATCCTTGCATGCACTCTTTGTGGCATTCATAATAACCTCTGGTTATTTCACCCTTCAACTTTGTGCACTCCTTCCAACAACAGTTCTTCAACCTTTCTCCTTGGTTGGATAAGTCTAGGACTTCCACTCGCCTATGCACCCCTTGCACGACTATGTTCTATGCTTCCACCAGTATAAAACAACGATATCCCTCCTGATATTTTCTAAGATAAAACTCAGAACTTCGTCAGCAGACTCCTTGCGGACTCTCACTGCACTCCTTGCAAGATTTCTCAAGAAGAGAAACAATTGAAACTCATACTTCTCCTCTCACAAAATTCATACATTCAACATGAAATCAAGAGTGTGCACACACATAGCATTGAAACAAAATGTGTAACAGAGAATATAAGCAAGCTGTGAACATGCCATTTGAACAGATGTAAATAGTAATCAAGAAAACACCATGAAATGGAATCAAAGCATTCTTCTATTAATTCCAGTGCTCTTGTACATGGGTTCAATAGAGAAATCTATCTGCTTATACAATCCTAAAATCTTTGTTCTTCTATGCTCTCTTTCTCTACAACTCTACAACTTACAATGAGAATTATTATTCAACAATACATATGAGGGTGTCTTTATAGATTTTTCCCTCTTACAACTCTAGCTATCTAATCTGAATTAAAAGCTATAACTACTTTACATTCAATACAATTAAATGCCTCTAAAACCGACAGATGAGAGAAATGCTCAAGATCTGTTTACAATCTTCAAAACATAAATGCAAATACGTCCTCCTAACTATTACAGTAATTCTCCTTCATTCAAATTCAAAATGTGCACCAGTGCATATCGAGTTGTCTTCCGCTTGTGTGCTTGATTCGCTGGCTTGCTTACAATGCTCCTACATCATACTCCCTTGGTTGGAAAATTCATGAACTCCTGTTCATGAGATCCTGCACCGTCTGTCCATGTTTCTAGATATTTGCTTCACTTTCCCAACTGGCATCCTCAATCAGGTGTCCTTTCCATTTTATCAAATACTCAAAATATGTCTTTCTTCAGGTCTTTTTGTTGACTCTCTGGTCAATGACCTTTTCCATCTATGGTTTTTCAACTACAGGCATCTGTTTGACCCATTGAATTTCTTGTTGGTTCTCCTCTGTTCCTGCTTCACCTTCTCTGTAAAGATACAAATATGCTACATTGAATATGGGTGATATTCCTACCCCATCTAGTAATTCTATTTCATAAGCATTGGCCTCAAATTTTCGCAAAATATTACATGGCCCTATCTTCTTTATCTTCATCTTATTATATGTTCCCCTTGGGAATATTTATTTTCTGAGATGTGCCAGGACTAAATCACCTACTTAAAACTTAAGTTCTCTGTTGTGTTGATATTCTCTATGCTTGTATTCTTGGTTGGAATTTTTCAATCGCTCCTTAATATTGCTATGAAGCTCTTGTATTTTTGCTGCAAACTCCTCTGCTCTATCACTTCTGAATTCACTCTACTCCAAGTACCTCAATTCAGATACTCCTCTCAACTGCATTCCATACATAACCTGAAATGGGCTTTGTCCTGTGCTCCGATTAGGTGAATCGTTATATGCAAATTTCACTTGTGGCATAATTTGATCCCACTGACTGTGATGTTCAGTTACTAAACTCCTCAATAAATCTCCCAGACTTCGGTTCACTGCCTTGGTCTGTCCATCCGTTTGAGGGTGATATGTTGAGCTAAAACATAGGTCTGTTCCCATCTTCTTCCATAATGTCCTCCAGAAGTGACCAACAAATTTGGTATCTCTGTCTGAAGCAATACTCTTGGGTAATCCATGAAGTCTAACAACTTTTTTGAAAAACAAATTTGCAATGTGTGTTGCATCACTGGTTTTCTGACATGGAATAAAATGTGCCATTTTAGAAACTCTATCGACTACCACAAATATGGAATCACAACCTCTCTGTGTCCTTGGAAATCCTAATAGAAAATCCATGCTCACCGCATCCCACGACCTCTCTGGTACTAGCAATGGTTGATACAATCTTGTATTTTGTCTTTTCCCTTTTATGTGTTGGCAAATTCTGCATTTGTTCAAAAATTTCTTGACATTTGTTCTCATCCCTAGCCAATAGTATAAGTTGTTCAGTTGCGCAAATGTTTTTTCATGGCCGAAATGTCCAACCAATCCCCCACTATGTTTTTATTTCAGAAGATTCTCTCTCATGGAACTCTTCAGAATACACAACTAATTTCCCTTGAATAACAATCCATCCTAAATCAAATACTTGATCCATTGGCTTCTATCTATGAAAACTAGATTCTCACACGATTCATAAGCATTTTTAAAATCTGGATCATCTCTGTACATATCCTTAAGGCTATCAAAACCTAAGGTCTTCACATGAAACTCCTGCAGAATCAAACATTTTCTGCTCAATGCATCAACAACCTTGGTAGCAGTTCTAGAAATGTGCTTTATAACAAAAGTGAAATTCTACATATATTCAACCCATTTCACATGTTTCTGGTTAAGTTTCTCTTGTCGAGTTATCAATTGTAAAGCATGGTTGTCTCTAAAAAAGACAAACTCTTTCAGAACCAAGTAGTTCCTCCATTTCTTTAATGCATGTATGATTGCATAACATTATTTATCATACGTGGAATATTTCACTTTGGCATCGTTCAACTTATCACTGAAGTATGCATTCGGTCTATTATCTTGACTCAAGACTGCTCCAATCACAAATCCACTTGCGTAACACCTGACTTGAAATGTTTTACTGAAATCTGGCAAAACCAGAACTGGTTGTCCAATTATCTTCGCCTTCAACAAATTGAAACTTTTCTCTGCTTCCTCTATCCAATGAAAAGATTTATGTGTTTTCTTGACTATGTCCATCATTGGTGCAAATATCCCACTAAAATTTATGATGAACTTCTTGTAAAAACTAGCTAGTCCATGGATTTGGCATGGAAGCTTCTGACTTCAAAGGTGTTCTTTGGTGATGACCAATCTTTGATTGCTTTTACCTTCTCTGGATCCATCTTCAACTCATTCGAAGAGATCACTAACCCCAAATAAATGAGTTCTTTCTTCATGAAAGATGACTTCTTTAAATTTATCAGTGATTTCTCTTGTTGCAATCTCCTCATCACTAGAGTTAAGTGTCTCAGATGTTCTTCCTCAGTCTTACTGAAGATCAGTATATCATCAAGATACACAATTACAAACTTTCCAATTAAATCCTTCAAGACTTCATTCATTAATCTCATAAAATTACTTGGTTCATTCCTCAAACCAAATGGCATGACAAGCCATTCATACAATATTTCATTCATTTTGAATGATGTCTTCCATTCATCACCTTCTCTCATTCTAATCTGATGATATCCTCTTTTCAAATCAATTTTTGAAAAAACCTTTGCTCCACTCAAGCAATCCATCAAGTCATCCATCCTTGGTAAAGGAAATATATACCCGATGGTGATTTTATTTATAGCCCTTGAGTCTGTACACATTCTCTAGCCACCATCTTTTTTTGGAATTAGCACTGTTGGAACAACATATGGAATCAATCTCTCTCTAACCAACCCTTTGTCCATCAAATCTTGGACTTGCTTCTTAACCTCCTTATTCTCCTGCGGTGTCAATCTATACGCTTCTTTGTTTGGTAAACTTGCCCCTGTTATAAGGTAAATGTGATGAATTATACTCCCGATGGTGGCAACGAACAAGGTAAATCATCCACCACAATATCAACGAAATTCTCCAGTAGTTCCTGAATTTCCTCTGGTAGATCGTCTATCCTAGTACTTGTCAGAATGACTCGGGGTTTTCTCACTACAACAAACTACATGTCTTCTTCTTTCTTGACTTCATCAAGAATATCCTTCCCACTCATGAGAACTATAGTATTGGTGGCTTCTTCCTTGACCTTTTTATCTCCAATTGGCATCAACATATGTGTTCTACCATTCTTATCCAAGGTGTATGTGTTCTTTCTCCCATCATGAAAAACATTTCTATCATATTGCCGTGGTATCCCCAACAAAAGATGACAGACATCCATGGGAATAACATCACATAAAATTTCATCTTTGTATCCCCCTATCTTAAATTCAACTAAACATTGTTTAAAGACAGTTACCCGGTGTCCTTTTTGCAACCATGAGACTCTATATGGGCTTAGATGTGAAACTGTCTTCAATTCCAGCTTTTCCACCATTTCTATGGATACTAGATTATCTGTGCTTCCACTATCCACTATCACCTTGCATACCCTATCCTTGGTCTTGCAAGCAGTTCTAAACAAATTGTTTCTCTAGACTAGATTTTCCACCTCTTTCTCTAGCTTCAAGAGAATTTTCCTCATCATTAAGGATCTTCCACCTTCTGCATCTTCTTCCTCAACATGTCACCTTTGCACTTCAGAAATGTGAGCTTCACCTCCTCCATCTCTTTTTCGGTCAAGACATTTGTAAGATTTGTGTCTGATTTTTCCACAGACAAAACACTTTATCTCACCACCTCCGCCCCTTCCTCTTCCTCTAGCTCGCGAAAAAGTATTTATGTCGACAGATTGTCTTCCCTATGAACTTCCTCCTCTTTTTGGGTGAGTATGAGGTCTCTTCTCTTCATCCTTGGGTTTATGTACTTAGTCCTGGGCAATTTCTTTGCCTCTGCTCTGACTTCTACCCCGACCTCTTTGAATTTGTTTTTGGGCCAATTTCTCTTCAGATTTCAGAGAAATATGATAAGAATCTTCCACATTTCTAATTGTCATCATGCTCATCTCATATTGAATGTCATATCTCAGACCATTTATGTATCCGACAACCTTTTCATCATCATTTTCACGATAACCATCTCTAATGTTTATCCTGTAGAACTCTTCAACGTATTCTTTCATTGTCATCCCTTTCTGTCTCAAATTTTGCATTCTTCTAAACATATTAATTTGGTAGTCCCTAGGTATAAAATTGGATTTCATATTTGCAACCATTCTATCCCAGATTTTGATTCTTTGCTTGCCTTTGCAATGCCTGTCAGCCTGCAATTCATCCCACCACAGTGTTGCATGTCCCTTAAGTCTAGTGACAACATGTTTAACTTTCTTATGTTCCTCGACATCCTCATAGTCGAAGTATTTGTCTAGAGATCTAGACCAATCTAGCAGCTCCTCAACATCTAAATTTCCTTCATACATTAGAATATCCATTTTTTATCTAGCACCTACTGTCGCAACAAATCTGAATGTATGTTCTTTTGTAGCATCTTCGACTACAATTTATTCTTCAGCTCTGACCTCATTTTCTCTTTCAGCCTCACTAACATCTCCAACATCAACTGTCTTTCTCTGCGCTGTCTCCATAACATCTAATTAGGCATGAAGTTCTCTCATTTCCCTTTCCATAGCTGGATCAGGCATTGGTCTATCTTGATGTCTTATGGGCGGCATTGATTCAAATATATTCCACGCAGAATTCAAAGTCTAGGCTCTGATACCACGTGACACAGGCCCCCTACCTCAGTAGGTTCTGCACGACCTCCATTCTAAGGATTGTTCTTAATTCCCCCATTTGAGTTTGATTGACTCTTTGATTCCCCATAGGAATCCTCAACACACAAGTGTCTATACACATTTCCTTCTTAGGAGTCGGGCCTGTGCGAACAAACACTAAGTGCCAACTCTCATCCACATGACCAGCTGATGTGACCACACTCTCCACCCGAATGGTATATCAATTTTTGCAACTTTGCGATCCCTGATGTGAATCCCTCTGACTCGTCAATCCCCGAAACCTTGAAAGGCTAATAGGTCCTTTGACTCCTCCCTTGACTTTACTTGATGTGACCTCTATCTAAAACCTGGGGCCCAAACAATTCGACACTTTGGAATTTTGTGTCTCAACGAATTTAATTACAACAAGCCCTTCACCTGATAGCTGAAATTACAATGGTTCCTCGCAAAAAATCGAAGGCTCAAAGTTTCCCCTGATTTGATGGTCCTGCTTCTATTGGGACTTCATGAATCGAGAGTTCACAACTCTCGACTCCGAGTCATAAACTATTTCCATAGCCCGAACTCCGAAACGTCGAAACTCGAGCACGAGATCAATGACTCTCGTTGATCTAGATCCAAAGAACACTAATCCTCCTAATCTTATGAACACTGAAAGACTCTCAACCTTAAGCTCTCCACTGATCTGTAAGATCCAACGGCCCATGAAACTTTTTGATTCTCCCTCTGAGAATTTTGACCGTCCGTTCAATCTTTCCAAATACTTCTACCCAATTTCCTTGGAGTCTTCTTCTGAACTATGCTTCTGCGAGGTGACTTTAGACCTCGTTCTTCCTTCGAACACTTAAAAGGTTATATCCCTTCTGAACTTGACCTCTACTCCAGGTTCAAGGTTTCAAAAGGATCCTTGCACACACTCTTTGCGACATTCGTAATAACCTTTGTTTATTTCACCCTTCAACTCTGTGCAGTCCTTGCAACATTAGTTCTTCAACCTTTCTCCTTGGTTGGATAAGTCTAGGACTTCCACTCGCCTACGAACCCCTTGCACGAATCTATTCTGTGCTTCCACCGATATAAGAACAACGGTATCCCTCTTGATCTTTTCTGAGATAAAAATCAGAACTTCGTCAATGCACTCCTTGTGGACTCTCACGGCACTCCTTGCAGGATTTCTCAAGAAGAGAAACAATTGAAACTCATACTTCTCCTGTCACAGACTTCATACATTCAACATGAAATCAAGAGTGTGCACACACATAGCATTGAAACAGAATACGTAACAGAGAATATAAGCAAACTGTGAACATACCATTTGAACAGATGTAAAAAATAATCAAGACAACACCATGAAATGGAATCAAAGCATTCTTCTATTAATTCCAGTGCTCCTGTACATGGGTTCTGTTGAAACAAAGTTTAAATTTTTCCTCTCTAAACCTAAAACTCCATTATTTTCTAGTTATGGAGTCACCTCTAGTTCTAAAAAGGAGTCAAAAGTCTTTCAAAATTTTTGAGTTTTGGGGTTCGGCTATCCACGAAGTATGATTGTCAATTAACAACTCCAGAGTCCCAGTACCGAAGTCCTAAAAAGGATTTAACATGAAAGAAATAATTAAAAAATAAAAACCATTAATAGCTTCCTAATCTTTTCAATTGCTCCTTTTCGACCATCACAACTTAAAAAGCGTTATAAAATCCCGACGTGCTTTTTCACAAAGTATATTTTAATAGTGATTAATTAAATTCTTAAAAATAATTAACAAATATTTAATTAGTCACGGTTCGAGATTCCTTGTATCAAAATGATATCAAAATCTTGACCTTCGAACCCTCGATTCTTGATTTTCCGCAAGGTAAAAACTTATCACTGATCTCGATTAATTAAAAGATTAATAAAAGTGTTTAGCACCTTAATTAATCCCATCGTGATTTCACGATTCAGGGTTTGTTTATGTCATACTTCTTGGGGATACGATACTTGAAAATACGAAATGCAAAATCGTGGAAGTATTAAAAGCCTAAACTTAATTAACTTAATTTTAAACAGGATTAATGATGTTTAAACGACTTTTCACGTTTCGTTATTCGAGAGTTGTTGAAGCATTCCTTTCGAAGCTCCTGTTTTGAATCACCGATATACGACAATATCTATAACGGATAAATGGAGATATTTTTTACACAATTGCATATCTCCAAGCATATCTTCCCCATTAAAACATTAAATTTTCATTGCCTGTATCGATACGCTCTTTGTAAGATGAGTTAAATATTGATAAAGGTTTGGTATTTCGAATTTCACTCTTATTTTTCAGACTCCAGAGCGAGTTGAATTCAACAAAACTTACGCATTTTTTCTCTGCAATAGATTTTCGTCCTAGCACAAACATCATGGCACCCAGAAAGGCACCTAATAAAAGTGAAGAAGTAGGTGAAAGGTCAAATCTGGAGGGAGATCTTATATCTGATACTACGCTGCATGCTATTGATTCGATCAAATCCCGGAGGCAAATTTTTGAAATGTTAGACTATGAAATTAAGAATTTCCCCGATGATTCTAAGAACAAACTCCGGGACATAGCAGAGTTTGAGCTTCACAAGATAGCCACATGCCCATGACTCATGCCATATAATGATATGATCAGTTGGGCTTTAGAGAAAACCGACGTGCAGACGAGGAGTATTTTAAATAGCCAAGGGGTCGTCGTCGGCTCGTTTAGACCAGAGAATATCCAAGTAATGTATAAACTGTCTCCAAATCCTAAATACATTTATAATGCATAATTCGCAAGTGAATTTCAAATAAAAGAATGCACAAAGTCAGATCAAACATATCCTAGTATAATCAAAGACTGGCGGGGAATTCCGACAAAATTTAGGGCTGATACCCATGGAAATTATGCCATGGCTCCATTAAATGAGTACATGACTTATGTAGCTCTGATTCTATATTGTAGACTTTTCGGGAAGAAAATCCCTACCCATTTCCCTGTAGCATCGGTGTCGCTTTTACATGAAGTAGCTGAGGGTTACAGTTTCAATTGGAGCAAGATTTTATTAGACAATCTAGCTAAGGAGATTGCAGAGTACCAAACGGAAAAATCCAAAGGTCATCCTGTATATTTTTACATGTCTGCATATGTTATGGATGCTATCTACTTCGCGACTCCATTCCGCTTGATGAACTAGAGCTGAAACCCAGCCTGCACTGGACCCATTCATGAGTATCACGCTAACCTATGGGAGGAAAATGTTAAAGATTCATTTTACAAAATTTGTCATTTCGTAGTGTTACCTATGCATTAGATGTTGTATGGCTATGCACCCCCTCGTATTTTAGAATCAATCATAGTAAACCTCAATGCCATTTCCGATTGGTTTATCAAGGAAAGTTTCTCCTATGTCAGGGTTTTCAGATGCTCAATTCCTCCTCACGCACTTCCAAAATTACTTCCTAACATAATGGTGTGTAGGGAGGTGTCCTATCAAACAATAATAGGCGGCATCGGGATAGAACTGAAAGCAGCTCAAAAGAAGTTCTGGCCAGTTTTCCTTGTGCATATTGGGAAGTTTTCACTACTTAACCTAGGTCATTCCAAGGTTGAAGCCACAACACTAGAAGAGGTCAAATTGGTGGATTTTGAACATAGAAATTATGACCCTTTTCAAATTGTGGGAAATCACCTTGCCCACTGCAATTTGAAAGTGTACGAACATGAAAAATCCCCCTGCGATGACATTTTCAAAGGAGCTAGAACCTATGAGGAGGTATTAGGCAGAGTACATGCATTATCACCTGACATGCAGACCATTTTTTTTACCTTCCAGAGACACATGTGAAGTGGTTTTCCAAAGTTACTGCAAGGAGAATTGACAACATCCCCTCTAGGACAAGGAAGTCCTCCCCCAGAATTCGGATCAGAAGTTCAAGATAAAATAAATACAAAGAAAAATCCAAAGGAGACTGAAACGTCTTCACAGAAAGAAGAAGCTTCACAGACTGAGAACCTAGGGTTAGGAACAAAAAAAGGGGTTGAGACACCTCCCAAGTCTAGTAAATCAATTCCCCCTTCATCATCAACAATTCATGCTGATATCCCCAAAACAATAGGGGAAACAAAATCTACAGAGCTGGATAGTCCCATTACTTCCTTGACTCCTTTACAGTCCACTTTTGGGATCCCCCAGCTGCAAGTCATATATGCTAGTGACCTTACTCCTATCTCTAGAGAATAGATACCCTCCTCTGACTACTTTTTCAGTAAAAAGAGGAAGGTTGTGGTGAAGCAGGAGATGCATCAGAGAGAATGTACCATGGTAAAGAAGCACATAGTTCTCGTAGACGGGCAGAATTTGGAAGAAGAAGATTTTGCTACATAGGTAGCAGGCTCTATGGGAGCTTTGGCAACAACCAACCTTTTTACTATTGACAATATGAGAACAAGGCTGAAATAGAGTAATCACATGATAGCCCAATTGTGGGGACAATTAAAAAATACTAAGAAAAGTATTAGAGAAGTAATAAATAAATGTCTGGACCAAGCCAGAGTTGTTGACAAACAGGAAATTCAATTTCTTAAGTCAAGTCTAGATGAGATGAACAAGAAGATGCAGGCAAGCCAAATGCAAGTTATTCGGAAATAAGAACTTGTAAGAAAACTATAGGCTAAATTGAATTCAACGGAAGGCCAGGTTATAGATTTGAAAGTTTTTTAGGTCCATTCACTAGAGGTGCATACAAAGATTGAAGCTGAGCAACAGAGATTGATCTCCAAAGTAGAGATTATTCAGAATTATTTTCAAGAAGTAAGTGAATCCTTTGATAACATTGTTTTCAAGGAAAAAGAGGCTAAAGCAACAAGGGCTACTTTTCAAAAAGAACTTGTATGTTCAAGAAATGAAGAGGTATTAAAAATTCAAAAGATATTTGTCATAGAACAGATCAGAGGTGATATCATGCTTAAAGTATGGGAGGCCAACATAGCCAAAAATAAGAGAATAGCCAAGGAAATCAAAGATGATTGCGAATAAGTCTTTGATTTTCTATACAAAGGATCATTAGGTATTCGAAGAGACAATTGTACTAGGATTCTAGGACAGATTAATATTATAAAACATCAATTGAATTTCAAAGAGAACTTGAACGAAATTCAGATGGAAATTTCACAACTAAAATAAATTGATGTTACCCTAATAGACAGGTGGTTGGTGAAGCCAAACTTAAAATTGCAATAAATTAAGTTCATTGATAAAGGGATTGAAGACCGGCTTCCAAAAATTCAGAGAAAGTTTTATCTATTCGAAGCGAAGGATCTTCCAGAGCCTCCTAGAATTTTTGTACACTTTCTGGAAAAATGTGTTGAATGTATCGGATCAAAAGAAGGAGATACTTCAATAAAACAATGAAGTATCATTTTGAAATTTTACATTATCGAGATAATAGAGAAATAAAAAAGGATCATGCAAATGGTTTAGGTTTGGATTTTTGTAACTCTTATCCCCTAGGAGTTAGGAAATCACCAACCATCAAGAATTGGTGACTTTGTATAACTATAATTTTATCAGACTAAGAGAGGGATTTTTCTGGGCAGATTGTAAGCAAGAAGGTTTATTTTCATTTGCCAGAATTAATACGAATGTAGATTGAAGATTCCAGATCTTGTCGAGTCTGAGTTATGTGCTCCTTTGTTCTTTCATGTTTTTCTTATATATCTTGGATGAATGCTTAACTATAATTTAG
Organism: Picea engelmannii; assembly: GCA_009831015.1. Taxonomy (NCBI): domain Eukaryota; kingdom Viridiplantae; phylum Streptophyta; class Pinopsida; order Pinales; family Pinaceae; genus Picea; species Picea engelmannii. Next base: position 2,166,773 of record ML781489.1, read on the forward strand.
TACAACCCCTACTGTGGTGATTAATTATTTTGGTCATCTAATTGTTTACAGTTTTTCCTCTGTATCGGCTAACAACAAGTACAAGACCTGTGAATGTCTTAGGTTTCAATATCATATGCTTCATTAAAGTTTTCCTATCTAATTTCTTCCTCTGTCACAAAGTGAGATTCCTCTTTAATTGATGCCTCACATTGTTCAACAACTCTATGTTTTTCTTTCATTTCATGCATATTTTCTCTTTCAAATTTAACTCAGATATAGGAAACGACCTTTAATTTTTCTATACTATTAATTCAACGTTTTGAAGTTCTTCTTACATATTTCAAAGAAAAAATAGAAAACCTTGAAAACAAAGGAATTGATCTTTTAAAAATTTATCCCTCGTGACTGTACCCGTTATGATACAACCCAATATAGAGCCTGACCTATCAGATCAAACAAGCATTGCTTTAAATTTATTTAACACCATCTTACAGAAAGCAAGCAACCAGTTTGAGTTAGAACGTTCATGGGCAACAATTGAGAGAGATATTAGCATCCAGGAACACTGGGAAGCTCGACAGAGATAGTTAATAAATCAGCCATAGCTTATATTTTGAAATCGACACTTTATTCCTTATCTCTCTCTGCCTTTTACGGATGCCTTGACAGTATACTTTAGAGACTTAAAGTATAAATTCAGGAACAACATCTTTTTGGCATCGTTGTCGGGGATTGAAGAAATGAAGCTTTTTCCCCGGGAAGAACGACATTGCCACTTTCTTTCTTTGATAGTGAACAAAGATTGAAAACCCTATAAGGCTACCTTCATATTTCACTTGGCGACTCCACGATAAATAAATTGGCTTTTAATTGAAAGAACACCAAAAAGAATCCAGACAACAAACAGACTTCTCTTGTTCCTGACCCAGAAAAAAATTTAAAATCAAGAAGATACCTTAAACAGAGTGCTTCATCGAGAAATAAAATTTATCAACCTAAATTTACACAGTCGAAAACTAAGGATCTACTTGAAGGGTCAAATAGCCCACCTCTTTGCAGGGAACTATCTGTCGATGGGATTAAAACCCTAGAGCCTAGTTTGGTCATACCTGATTTTAAAACTGAGACTTTCTCAACTGTTTCTTTCACCAATAGACGTAAAAGATATGTCTCACTTCCCACTTTGATTGACACCTCTTCACTTCTCAAAGTTCCTTTTCCTATCTCTCAGAACTCCGATGATTATCCTATATATCTTGACTCGACCCCTGTTGATTCTCCTACATATTCACCCTGTGAGTCTGAAGAAACCAGTCCACATTTTCCTAATTCTTCCTTCTCAAGTTTCTTTTCCCTTGATAACCAATCTCCTGAAACCCTTTTTCCCTAATCAATCATAACCTAAAGTTTACCTCACCTCTTTAAAACTCTTCCTTATAATTCCCAAGTTTCATCCTAAATCATCAATGGCTACAGCCGGAGGAGGTGGGACTAGAGGCGGTGTTGGAGGAGGAGGAGGAGCAGGTGGCCATGTACCACTCCCTAGAATATTTTCAAAAGTGGCTGCCAGATATGATCCTTTGGTCCTTCCAATCCCTCTCCATGACTTACCTGAAAACTAGATGAAAAATCTGCTGAACTTCACAGGAGAAGGTGATTTAACTAGTGTCGAACACATCAATTTCTTTGACCAATTTGCTGACATCCTTGGAATTGAACATGAAGATGTTTACTCAAGACTCTTGGTTTAGAATTTTGAAGGATAGGTGAGAACCTGGTTCTGAGGTCTAGCAGTAGGATCTATATGGTCATACGATGAACTCAAAAATTATTTCATTAGACAGTGGGGAGAAAGGAAAGACCATCTCTATTATCTAACCAAATTTGGGGCTCTAAGTTCTCGAGTTTACCCAAAGGTTTAATAATTTGTATAATAAAATTCCAGCTGAGGTCAAACCTTCCCAACCTGTAGCGAAAGTAACTTTCACTGGAGCTTTTGACCCTGATTTTGCCTTGTTATTGAGGGAGAGGAGATCAATAGAGCTCACTAAAATTCAAGATGATTCTTTATAAATTGAATCAAACATGATGGCATCAGGAAAGATAAAAACCAACTTGGAAACTGGAAACAAAGAAACCAAAAGGTACAGAGAACAAGGGGGACCCTCTGGATCAGGAAGATCTTTGGAAGACAAAATGGATGATATGGCGAGAATAATCAAAGAGCTATCAAATAAAATCTCAAGAATGGAACTAGATCAAGCAAAGAATGAGAATTTTCCCAGAAAGAATTTCAGAAGAAATTGTTAGGATATTTAGACACTTAGGAGTTAGTTAAGATCTACTTGGTCTAATATGTCGTTAGGTAAAAGTGTGTTTATTTAGTATGCATTAGTATGCATTTGTAGTGAGGCAATCCGACGGTCACGATATGTTCCCGACATAGAGTGATCCGACGGTTCATACTCTCCTCGATCTTAACGGCCATTGATCCGTGGCTTAACACCCGATTGGTCCATGATCTCTATTTAAAGAGCATGGAGGGTCATTTGC